>OZ023246.1:7865384-7921731 GCA_964006365.1 Trididemnum miniatum
CTTCTTGGTTAAATCTACCTAATGCTGCCTTAAGAGTGCACGCAGATGATCCACCATTTCCCATTGCAGCCCTGCAATCCTCTCAGCAATCTCTGCCATTGCAAGTACCAACGAAAGATATGTTGAGGGATCGAAAACCTGTGAAAAGCTCTTTTTCCGTAGAAAGCAAGAAAGCTCCTCGTGTTGTATACTGCGAGCAACAATTCTGGAAAGCGATTGACAATCACAACGGAAGTTGCGAGCGATACATTGGAAAAATGTCAACGGTGATGGAAGACAAAAAAGTTAAAAGAAGATCACTCAGTATCGCAGACTTTGATAAAAAAAAATACGAGGATATGTGATTAATGATTACTGATCATTTTTATGTATTTTGAATTGTGAAAATATATGTTTTCGTTGATATTGATATCAACCATCAATAATAAAAAAAAAAAAAAAAAAATACGTTTTTTTGAAATTCCTCGATTCTGTTGCAGATAGCCCATATGTTTCTACAGAAGTTAGATAGGAATGTCGGTCTTCTGCAACTTATGACACCAAAATTATGTTCATAGCTTGTGTAGTTTTTAAGTTAACGCGTTTTTAGGCATTTTTGGGCTAGCGCTCCCCCCAAAATACTTTAATCGAGGGGTAACACTTCTAAACGTTGATAAAAATCAGAAAAATTTTTCACAAGTTTAAGTTGACCCATTTCATACACCGATTTCACCCAGGCAAGTGTCAACTCAAAATTCGCCAAAATGTGCAACACCCTAGTACATTGCCCATGGATTGCCATTAGGGCAACGCTCAATCTTTTTTTGCCGGACTTGAACTTGAAAAGCAAAAATCTCTGAACTCATTGTCAAAAAAAGTTGATTGAGTATTGAACTTATTTTCAGCTTGATAAAAACTGCTTAAACTTAGCATGAATTTGATAGGAATTACTGCTCTTGAACTCGGAAAATAAAAAATGAAGAACTTAAATTCTGTTAAGCATGCTTGCGGCTTCACAGCCCTAGTTGCCATGTTCGTGCAACTGGATCAGGTTTTGAGTCTCATGATTGTTTAGTGACCAATTTTTTGCAGTATTCTCTCCCCAGTATAAAGATCCACGCTTATTTTGCGCCAAGTTCACCCAACCTCTCTGTTCTTGAGAATCAAAGTGACCGAGGACGACGAAGTTGCCGATGTTGTTCCATACTTTGATCTTTCCTCCACGTCTTTTTTGATCTCCAAATTTGTCTACGTCTGTTTCTGTATTTGGTGAACTCGTCAAAGTAATCGCGTCGCGTAAGGTTATCCTTGGTACACGCGAAAGCTCATGTCGTTAGTCCGAAAAAGTTGAAAAGACTTGTAACGCCTAGTTAATAATGCTAAAATAGGACAGTCAATAACCTAGATAAAACGGTGATCTTTCATGCTTGCAAGTACAAAAATTCAGCATTTCAGCCGTAGGAAATGCCAAGTTATATTTTTTTTGACATCTACCTGTCCTCATTTTGAGCTTGTACGGTGTAGCTTTTTACATAGAAGTCCAGAAAAGGCAAAATTATAAGAACATGTTTTCGAAACCCATTTGCTCTGTTTACAAACGACTGTTTTGGCTGATGAAACATAAACTGGAGGAAACTTACTCGGACTTTCACTACCTAACCATAGCAACAGCTTTTGCCTCTGATTTGTAGATCGGGTTAGGGCTATTGATTCGTATGCAGTTTTTACATTTTGAATCCGAAAATAAAAAAAAAAGTTTATTATGGCTGGGTAAAATTTTTGGTTCATCTGATTTGGCTTTCATTTTTAGGATCGGGTCTGTTAGGTTTCGAATATTGGGCTTCATTACAATTTTTTCGGACTAATTTTGGTGTGTACTAAGTGAAACCTGTTAAATGAATTGTTGTTTACACGTTCATCTGCTGTTGCAGCTCTTATGTAACTTCGCTCTCTTTTAGCTTTTAGGCAATCGTGCAAGTATTTTTTGTATTTTATCATTGCTACTCTGTTTTCAATTTGTTTATATCTTTTTACTCTCAGTACTGCGAACACGTTAACGCAAGCTTACATAGTACTTTTCGACTAGTATCACAAAGCTTTGCAATAATTGAAGCTGCCATACATTTATACTGGACATTTGTGTCATGGATCTGATTATGGCAGGTTTTTTTCATATTTTCAAAGTAACTCTAGAAGAATTTAAATTTTTGGTGGTACTTTGCGGCATTATTACACCATTGCAGAAAATAGTGTTTCTGGAGCATAATATTTTCTCAACATATGTCTCTGCTGATGCTGAAAATCTCCAGCTATGTTTGAGGTAATGACTGATCTTTAATTGAACATCTCGTTCTTCAAACTGTTTTACGTTAAGCTTCTAATAATTACCATTTGCATTTATTGGAAGCCATAAAAGCTCTTTGTTCTTGCTATTACCAGTTGTAAACAGTTTTTATAGTTCGTTTTATGAGCTCTTAGTTTCATATTTTTGATACCATGTTGATTTGACCAAAGATTTCAAACTAATGATTCCCAATAAGATGGTTGGTGTCTCCCCAGCAATTCTACACTTTAGCCTAAGGAAATAGTCTAATTACCAAGCGTTAAAATGAAACAGTCGCAATTACACATCATTTAAAGCTTATCATTAAAGTGATCAATGAAAAAAATTTGTTAAAATGAAGTAAATAGGTCCGCATTATGCAAGTATGCATAGTACACTTTTACACTGTATGTGTGAAAACTAGTGGTTGATTTCCAAGGTTTTTTTGTTTGCGAATTATCTATTTTGATACAGTATGGAAACTTCCGACTTTGCTTTATGTAAATTGTGTTACCGTTGATTGCTTTGTGACAAATGCAGGCCTATTTAAAATAACGCTAATCTTTAGACTTCACATACTGCACTAGTTATTTCGTGTGCTTTTTGAAGCCAAAAACCCTTGCACGTCACATTTTCAACGACCAAATGCAGCAGAATCGTTATTGTATGTTGATTTTATGCCCTTCATATGTTACGCTAGTTGTTTTATTATTGTTTTATGTTCTCCGAAGCATTTCTGTTTTATGCTTTACTTTTATATTTCGCCAGTATAAAACACTGCTTGCGCGTCGCCTTCTGTAATTATGTACAGTCTTGCGCGTTTGATTTTTAAAAATACGTTGTGATTGTTTCACTTGAGGTCACAGTGTAGGCTTAAGTTTTCATCACAAAGCAGCCTAATGTGTGTGAAAGAAATTGGTAAAGTTTCTGGGCATATACAGGCCTGTGATGCTGCTTTACGCCGTATCTGATTTTACAAAGTTTGCCATACTTTTTCCACGTTTTGCAGTGGGCCCGGCGACCTCATTTTGATAGCGTTTTCAGTTTCGCTAAAGCAGTAGTAATATTGAAATAAAGTTGATACCATTAGGGCACGTTTTGTTTCGTAGCGCTTACAGGGAAGCTGCGAAAAAAAGCCGAAGACACTCGTGAATTCGCTTTATTGCAAGATGTGCATTAGCAGTAAAAATGCTTCGTTTGTTACTTGCTGTAAAAAAGCGAGCCTTGTTTGATGTCCTCTACATGTATTTTTGTTTTTCTTCGTGCGTAACAAGAAGTATTACAAATACAATCAGTGTAATATTGTAGAAAATTTAAGCCCGTTTCGTCTGGAAATATTTTATTTAAGCGGTACGAAGCTCTCCGCTCTCCAGCATGTTCTGACCGCTTTAGTTTCCACTAAGATTGTAGCCAATCAAATCAACCTTTTCGGTAACGGTTGGCTACACGTAATGTAGGCCTAGGGTGACCAGATGTCTTGTTTTGAACGGTACAATCTCGTATTTTCATTTGATTTTGAGTGTCCCGACTTTTTTTAAGTTGTTCCATTTATTATTTTAGCACTGTTGCGTCAGAACATAGGTGAGAAAGAAAAGAATACTTTTGGGGGCAATATAAACACTTACTTTTCACTTTGGCTTAAAAAATAGCGAAAAATCATGTTTTCTGGTGGCGTTGGGTTTACTTCCTAAAACGCCTTCGTTTAAAATTGATTGCAGCTTTTTAAAACTTGGAATGGAGGTGCACACTGTCGGATTTTCATCGGCAGCCCTTTTTTACGGATCCGCTTTGTCAGTGTGCACTTTGACCTGCTCTCTGCGCATTGGTTTGGCCTGCCTTCTTGGGGAATTGTTTATGGGGAAACAGCAGTTACGTAACGATTAACCGATTACAGAGTTGGGCAGTGCTGTACCGCGATACTAAATTCCTTTTTAGTACCGTTAGCGGTAACGTCAATACTTTTTAAAAATGAATCGTTTTTGATACCGTCGTTACTTTTTTGACTGTTTTACCCGATATTTCGGTAAATTTTACGGAATAGATTTTGAACGCAAGAGCGGAAAACTTCTTTTAAGTGAACACAATGTTCACTTCAAAGGTGATTACTTGACCGTTACCGTTGGACCCGCCATGATAATGCATGATTGCAGCAGACTGAAAAAAAGAATATACATAGCTTAAATGTAATTGTAGTGTAAGTGCTCTCAAACATTGATTTCTAAAAAATTGATCTTTGACTTCTTTGGCGGCGTTAAGCCTCTGAAGAAAATTCTGGTTAAGCGCCTCTTCACAAGTAAGCTATGAATAATTTGCCTCAACATGCAACGATTGCTACGGCCATGCAGCGAAAGTTGAATATTGCAATACACCAGCACCGCAGCTACGGCATGAGAGTAGACCATGGAATCATTAAGACTTCTGACAGACTATTTTATCCGGAGAAATGAGCTACTAGAACTAGAAGACATTTTCGCTACGCGTTTCATCCAAAATAAATTTAAAAACACGGCAACTTTGGATCGAATGTATTCAATACCGATGCGCGGTCTATGTAATGGTCTGCCTAAGGCACAAATTTGCAGAAAAAAACAAACCTTTTGCGTTCGAAGAGTATGGAAAATTGGTACCGAGTATCGTCATTGTCGGTACCGTCGTTACTTTTTTTTATCGGTAGCGTCATTACTTTTTTGCAAAATATCGATGTCGTTGTTACTTCTAAAGTACCGAGTGCCCAGCTCTGACCAATTATATAGAGTGAACACTGCAATACAAGCCTTTTTCATAGCAATTTTTAAATACAGTAGAATTCGCCTACATCGACACCTCAAGGGACAAAGAAAAAGTGTCGATATAGCCAAACTCTCCTAATTTGTTCCTAAACTCTGATTTTAGTTCAATATAAGGGCCTGGTAAGCTTTAGCTGTGTACTCTACTCAACATTGCCGCTTAATATGGTGTTTTCGCATGCACTTGGCTAAGATTAACGCAAGCAAGATCGTGAAAAATGGTGGCAGTTGTACTGCATTTACACGCAATACCCAAGCAGACAATCAAACAGGTTTATGTTATGCAAAAGCGTATTTTCAACAATAAGCAAAACTACAACAAAACAAAACGCAGGTTGAAACGGTAAATATCAGACAAAAAGTAAGTTAAGACAAAACAGAAGCATGCTTATTTTGCTAATTGTTTAATAATACAAATCAGTTGGTAAAATGGGCACAGGAAAGTCGCGAAGGGACCGGACAGGTCTTCTAGTCAAGCGACCATTTGCTAATATACAAAGTGTGGTATACTATATCGATCAGAAGAGTTAAAGGGTATAATATAAAAAAGGAATGTTAAAAATTGAAAATTATTGACAGAATTTCATAGTTAAGATTGGTGAAAAACAGAATCAGTCTGCCAATTATAAAAATCTATTTAAGGAGATATATTTCGCTATAACAGCATTATCAGTCCTTATTCAAATGGCAGACTGATTCTGTTTTTCACCAATCTTAACTATGAAATTAGACAGCAACAAACAAGAATCGTCTGACCTGAAGGTATTTGGAGTAGGGCCAAAGGATTCAGAAATTAAAAGTGAATTTAACTCTAATTATTGACAGAATAAATATGCAGTGAAATGAGAGTATAAAATTCAATAAGCGCCGAAGGCGCATGAAGGTTTAATTTCGTCGAAGACGAAACGGCCATTCGGCGAAGCCGAATATACTCAAATTTTCCCCAACCCACCCGTGTATGCTCAAACTCACCTAACCCACCCAATATACTCAAACTCACCAAAATACTCAGACTCACAGAATAATCCCTAAATCTCCTAATATACTCAAACTCACCTAACCCGCCGGTGTATGCAAAACTATCTAATGAATACATGCGCATTATCTAACCCGTTTTGCAGCTGCAGAGTAGGCCAATACGTACAAAATAGGCCTACAATTTAAGAAATCAGCATGTGTTAAGTGACACGAAATTGGCATAATTATTTTAGGGGGAGATATGAATGATGTAAAGGTTGAAACAAGATTATTCTGTATTCAATGTATCACTAAACTGCAATTAAGAAGATAATTTGTTATTTATAATACCGTAATAAGATTTAGTCACGTGATTGAATTCAATATTAGAGCTTTGTATTTTAAAAGGAATTGAGTTTGGGGCCCACAACAGGGGGCGGAGCGGACTGAAGCATGGGGCCCCACAACATTGACTTTTTTCTAGAAGTGTTTTTTGACAAAAAATATTTTCGAATTTTAAAAAAGGCCTTCACTTGCAGAAACTACCAAAGTTTTTTAAATTTTGGCGCAGAGGGGTTGGGGCCTTGGAGGTAAATGTGATGTGTTGTTAGTTAACTCAGTATTAATATTTATAAGCTAAAATCTTCTCAAAGTAGGAATCGCAGTTGTTATAAGCTAACATTGTTGCTTCGTAGGTCGCGGACAGCAATTTTTTTCCAAGTAAAAAGAAAGTTATCAAACAGCAAAAAGAAAGTTATCCGCTTTTTGCCGATTCAAACGTCACAATAAGGAATAAGATAAATGTTAATTCAGGTAGTAATCAACAAACGATGACACTTAATTGCCACTTGCCAGCAAGACTGCCAGACTACAGATGAGGTTATACTAGCACAGTGTTTCTCAACCCCGAGTCCGCGGAAGGGTGTGGATGAGTCCGCGCAACATACAGGTTCGGTAAGTTACAGGGTTAAAAAGCGAATTTGAAAAACAAATAAAAGGTTATCGCGTCCGCAGATGTGCAATTTTCAGATCAAAATCAAGTGAAGAGCAAAAAAAACACTTTACACCACAAAAGCTTTGTGCATTTGGCCCCAGCGGACCCCCCCTTTTGGATACGTCCCTGAACACCTGAAAAAAAATGGGCATTTGTCCCCCCAAAAAAGCCTAGTTACGCCACTGGGCTTCACAAAACATTAGCGAGCTTATATTGTCAGTATAAACAAGTAAAAAAAAGTAATGTACCGGGTGTTACAAAAAAGGATATGGCGAAGTGGCAAATTTTAAAATGGTCTGAAGAAGACATTGTCAAATTCTTGAACATACAGAAACTTCGAGGCTTTGTGGGACACTGGTAATGAAAACTATGAAGAAAAATGCTAGAGAGCATAACATAAACAAAGTGATAGTATATTGTCAGGAATTGATGGATTACATATTGGCAATGAAGAGACACTAAAAAAACGAAAAAGATTCCTATAAAAACGAACTAAACAAAATAAAAAATTGAAACGGTTTATTTCACGTAGGCGATTTTTCAGCATGAAAGTAAAGTTTCAGCTTTCAAATCGATGGTTTCGGTCAGGAGCGTATTTAGGAGGGGCAGTGATGGTTTCTGTAGCTTATGGCCAAGGGCGGATCCAGGGGTAGGATGAGGGATATGCATCCTTCTACCAGCCGATTTCAAAAATGTTTTTGATGTATGCAAATTTTCCGTAACTTCGAACCTCTTCGATAGCAATAAGCCTTACGTCTTAAGCACGCATAATCGAAAATGTTCGAACAAAATGCATCGTGTCTGGCGAAGCACTCTAAATTAGGACCAAAAAGTTTAAACAAAATTTGCGTGAAATTATTCAAAAAGCACTGAAACAGCCATTACAGCATGTAGATTTTCAAAATTGTTTCGGGGTAGCTGAGCGTACTCCCGTACCCCCCCGAGAGCTTTTCTTGTTTCTCAATCAGCTTCAAATTACTTCTGCCGAAAAAATACGCTTGAAAAAAATAGAAATTATTGCCCTTCCCTCCTTTTTAAAATGTCTCGCTACGCCTCCGGTTTCGTGGCGTAGGCTATAACAGCGACTACAGCAAAGTACATGCATTCGCCACGTGTGACCATTCAGTTATCGAACAATCTTGTTTTCATGCCTATAAGTGACTTGAGTCCGCGTATATTTAAGCTAGCTTGGAAATAGTCCACGAGCTAAAAAGATCGAGAACCACAGCACTAACAGAAAATGTTTAATGTCACTGAAGAATCTAGCGTTAAAAACTATTGCACTATCGTACAACGGTAGGCTAGCTACAACATCTAGGCTTCATAACTTTACACTCTAGAACAGACATGGGCAAATTACGGCCCGCTGGTCCGTTTATTCTGGCCCGCCGGTACTTACACAAACTTAAACTCCTACCGTGAACTGAGCGGAAGACCTTTTTTTTCCTTAAGAG
Organism: Trididemnum miniatum; assembly: GCA_964006365.1. Lineage (NCBI taxonomy): Eukaryota > Metazoa > Chordata > Ascidiacea > Aplousobranchia > Didemnidae > Trididemnum > Trididemnum miniatum. The sequence goes on from OZ023246.1 coordinate 7,873,878, forward strand.
ATCATGGATGGCAGTGATTTTCAACAAAATAAGCCTCAACGGTGCAAAATTAGAATAAACAACGAGTTGAAAACCTTTCATTTTCGAGATCACATTCGCACCTGGACCGTGATCTCCAAAAAAAAAAGTCTTTAACTTGTTTTCCAATCAGCGTGCGGCCCGCGGCTTCAACAGTTTTTTCAAATCTGGCTCTTCGTGTGAAAAGCTTGCCCACCCCTGCTGTAGAATAAGTGGTAGTTCCAGCTTTAATGTGAAAGAATAAAATCTATTGCAGAGAGCAGTTGTAGCATAGTATAGTTTGGTTTTTATACATAAGACATAGCTATATTTCGGCAGAGCTGGGCACAGCGCCGCTACTTTTTCGCTAGCGGTAGCGGCAGCGCCGCTGTTTTTTTCGACCACCAGCGACAAGCGGCAGCGCCGCTGTTATTTTAGCCAATTAGCGGCAGCGCTTCAGCGCCTCATTTAATGCAAATAGTCTCCCGCTGGCGCTGATTAAACTCCTTCGAAGACAGCAAAAAAAAGTTTTGTTTCTCTCAATCTCGCTTCAAATTTTTCAAACTGAAATTGTGAAAACAAACTTTTTGGTAAAAATTTCAGTCTCTGAGAACTGGCTTCTCAGCGGGAGATATGTGAGGTAGCCTAGGAAGAAAATTCCAGCAGAATGATGGAAGATACAGCTGCTTGATAGTTTTCTTTAAAGTTTCAAATTTTCTTTCTTATTTGCTTATATAAGGTGTGATATAAAGCAGTTTGGGGATGAGAATGCCGCGCCCGCGATGTTATTTTATGCTTATCTTTGTTAGAGGCGCTAATTGCAGCTGTCTGCTTTCTTGCTTTGATGTCAGGCGATGCTCTAAATTTTTCGTTGGGTACCTTTACATGTGGATTGAGCTTGAGATGTAGCATGGCAGTACGATAAGCTTTTGTAATGAGAGTCAATCAGGCCGGACTCAAGTGAAATTATCTGAAATTATCAAGTGAAATTACGTTACTTCTAGAAGTTTTAGCAATTTGGGCCAACTTTCCCATCTTGACAAAAATCTTTAAACGAAATTGATGATTTAAAGGGTAATTACAGATAAACTCCAAAATTAACCCAACAAAACCTGTGAAAAACTGCAAAAATACTTATGACTAACTTTGGATAAAAAGTTACCACGTTCTAAGCGTATAAAAGAGCATTTCTGAATAAAAAAGCAGAAATTTTAATAAATTTCTAAACTTTTTGCCGACACTGTATGTTAAAATTGCATTCTGTCTCTTTGTTGCTGCTGAGCATCGTAAGTCCCAAAATGTAACGCAATCAAAAACACACTGGTGCCATATGCCAGAATGGTTTAAATTGATCAAAATAAGGTTAACGTTATAATAGTTTATAATGTTTAAATGAAGTTGAAACCAGTGTTCACTCTTAACTTCTTAAGTCTCTTTAATTAAATACTTTCATCATTATTACCGTACATTTGCAATATACAATTAGCCTACCTTCAAAAGGATTGTTTTAACTGTCTTTAATTCTTGCCATGAAATTGCAATAATATTGATTTATAGTTATGTCTGATTAGTGATGTAACTCGTTTTTTGCCTTTGTTTTTTTTAAAAAAACGTGTTTTTTTAGAAAAAAAACATAGCTAAAAGAAACCTTGTTTTTTTTGAAAGCGAACTTGTTTTTGAAAACAAATTCGGGTCCGATTCTAAGCTAAATATGAGTATTGGCCGCCATGATGTGTATTGTTAAGTCTTCTTGTAGTGATGGATCTAATGGAGAGTACAAGGAGCGACCTCTTCGCCCCCTAAATCCATCATGGATTGCATGCTTGTTGTTACCGATTACCAGAAAGGTGTTGCCAGTTTTAATTTCACAATGCAAAGAATAAGAAATAAAAAAGAACAATCGCAATAGATTCCGGTAGATTAAAAAAATTGTGGATAAGCGAAGGTCGATAGTACACATTAATGCACTGTATTTCCCCGTTCATCTGATGAGTGTCTGTAGTTTTTCCAGTTTTTGTCGAGAAGATAGGCTCCGGCCTAGTTTACATTTGTTGTTTTTGACCCAAACCCTAACTCTTCCATAGCCCAAACCGCAAGCAAGCTAAGTAGGTCAAATAAGGACCTAAACCATAATTTAACCTGATTTAACATTCAATAGCACAACGTTGTGGTTGGGCTATATTTCGGGGAAACTCAAAATTTAGTGCGGCAGAACTGTGCAAATCGCAAAATAAGCCCATATGGTAAGCTTTAAGCTAAATACGCACTACTCCACAAACTATAATGAAGCAATATCACTATACGACCTACAGTCATGTTCAATGTGTTAACACAATCTGATGCTACTTGCTAAGCTTGATATTAAAAACAAACTTATTTTAATTTTTCAAGAAGGAATGAATAAAAAAACATACAAAAAAAAACGAGGTAAAAAAAACAAGTGCAAGAAAAACTGTTTTTTTACATCACTATGTCTGATGAACGTAAATTGATAACCTGAATTCTAATAACTAATTCTAATTAGATGTTATTGTTAATGTCTCGGTACCGGATTATTTAGGATTTGGATTTTGCGGGAATGAAATTTAGGATTAGGACTTGGATTTAAGGCTACGGATTGGATCGGATTAGGATTTTAAAATGTTAAATCCGGACATCTCTGTAGTAGGTCGCAATATACTTGGTTTCTGGTACCTATGAAAGGTATGCTAACCCCTCTCAGATGCCGGTTTATAACCTCTTGGCTCCTACATGTCGAAACAGTGATCGCGCAAGCTCAGCATTATGATGTCATTGACGGAGTTGCTATTGCTCCACCTAAGCGCCTAGCTAGAAGAGTACCGGTAGATATTTATTTCTCTGGCACAAAAAAATAACGGGAAAATATGGCAACTTAAAGGCTTTTCTGTATTAAAACCGCGGTAGCAACTATTCTTATTCTAGCGGATTGGCTGAAAAAATTAGCTTCCATAACCAGTCCGCTAACATTTTTGAACGTTAGCTGAACAGCTAATCCGCTAGTGAAAAAATGAGCTTCGCTAATTAGCGGAATAGCAGATTAGCGATTTGTGCCCACCTTTGCCCAACACAATTACACTACAAGATCTTTGACCAACAAAAATTACTTCATAGAAAGGGTTAATACTAAATACGGGCAATCTACATGTCCTTACATTGGAGCTAAAATTTGAAATAACATTCCGTCAGAAATGAAAAATATGTCTAGGTATGGCTTCAACAAACAGTTCAAGAAGCAAATAATAAGGAATTATTAATTGTGCAGTCTCTTACAAGTTTTTGAAGTGTGTTGTTAGTTGTTACGTTTTTTTGTGCCTTGAGCTTTTTTGTTAAGTTGCTTTTTCGTTTTCTGCTTGTATGTTGCGCCTTTTAAAAACAAGACACAAATAATCTGCCAATTAGCAGCTAAACATCTGATAACCATAAAATGGTCTTTCGCTGTCCGGTATGTTGCTGCATAGCTGCATCAATCAAATGTGTTATGCGCAGTGGTGTAAAAAGTAGTCCAGAAATCTAGTTAAGTAAAAGTATTGTTACTGATGGCGGAAACTACTCGAAGTAGAGTAGAAAGTAGGGGATGTAAAAAGCAACCGAGTAAAAGTAAAAAGTACCAGCAATTTGAAGCTACTCTAGTAAAAAGTAGCGTTCGCAAAACCAAGGCCATAAAGCTGAGTTTTGACAAAAGATGATTTGCTCACTTCCAAACTTGACATATATTTTGCCGATGCTTACTTATATTTAGGATAATTAGCACATTTATTTGAAGAAAGTAAAATGAAATGTGTCATACATAATCTGCAAAATGCAACCTCAGATTCCACGCCAAACACAAACAACAAAAGACCACTTAATATCACGAAATTGTAAAACTTCAGATCAAATCTTCATTATACTAGCTGTAATCCGCCGAAGCGTGTAACGAGTGGCCGGGCCCATCTCCGATGCTTTGCGCCTGGGCAACACAGCTCCGAAGAAACATCACATCGGTGGCGAGCCGTTGGCGACACTGTGCCGAGCCCGATTTGACCTGCCCGGGAATGGAACCCTAAACCTCCCGCACCGATAGCGTGCGCTTAGCCACTGAGCTAACCGGCCGGTTATTGTAAAACTTATATAATGTAAAATAAAACAATATATCTACTGCAATAGGCCTACTAATGTTGCCAATCTTATTATCAAGCATAATTATTTATCATTTGCGTGATACATTGCTTAATATTAACTACTTATCATTTTTAAAGCCACTTAAGTAGCGTTACTTTCTGATTGAGCTACGTAAGTAAAAGTAGTCAAAATTCAAGTCACTTAAGTAAGTACTAGTTACCAAGCAATAATACTTAAGTAGTCTACTCAAGTAAAACTACTTCATTACTTTACACCACTGGTTATGCGTTACGTGAAACACAAGCACTCTTTTCATTGATTATTTTATTTCAAACCACAAGGTCCATAGTAACGAAATCATATCAAAAAGAAAGCAGAAAAATTTACATTCATAAAACAGATACCGTAACATTTAGTCATTTGCTATATAGACCATATCGAGATAATGACTATAATAACCAGAGCGGAAAACACATCAGAAGTCATCAACGCAGATATTAACTTATTCTCAGAATGAAAGCACCGAGAAACAAATGAAAACAAGGATTTTCTGATTAAAGCAGAAAAAGTAGTTACATGGGCAGAAACTTGGCACTCCCGAGCACTGACGTAACTAGGTAAATTATGCAAAATTCTATACGAGTCATTATAAGCAACACGCAACTTTCTGAAAGTATCAGAACGATAATTACACCATAAGTTACTCGCATAAAAACTTGTACAATACGAACGGAACAAAGTATTTTTAACAACGGAAGAGCATTTTGAAAAGCAATTACGGTGACTATGTTAGCGCAAACCAATAAATTGATTCTGACCGCAGATTGTTTCCCAAACGCAGATATCCAGCACGGACTGCTTTGTTTGTTTCTGTATGACATCGCTGTCACGCTGGACCGGTTCCCCCTGCTGCACCCGACTGCCTGTTTGTTTCTATAAAAAGTTTGCCGTGGATTTAGTTCCAGACACTTCCTTGAAACAATGATTTTGAAGATTTTTGTATATTGTAAATGTACGGTAATAATGATGAAGCTATTTAATCAAAGAGACTTAAGAGTGACCACTGGTTTCAGCTTTATTTAAACAATCATCAGGCATTTATTTTGGTACAAATAACCAGCCTGAGCACTTACCGCGGTAGTTTAGTTAGCTTGATCACGTTTTTGTATCGTATTTAATTTTTGATTCATATAACACAATTTTGCATTTTACTGCATACATTTTAACTATGATATTAATAGCACTCACCAAATTTTTCTCTAAAAAGCTAATCTCGACAGCAACATATCCCTTTGCCTGCTTGCAACAACAAATTCATTACCGGTACTCAACTAATATTGATTACCCCAGCAAAGATGCATCTTCTTTAACTAATCACAACAGTTCCATTACATAAAAGAACAAAATATTATACAAAGAGCTGAACTACTCTCTTGCGTTTGCGCAATCCGATTATCGGTCTTAACTCAAAAACTCAAGTCCAAATGCGGTCTGTAAACAACTTTTAAAATCTAAATCTGGTGAAATTGTCAAAATCCGATCCAATTCAATCCATTTCCAAAGCCGTGGACATCTCTGCTCTGGTAAGTGGATTCAGAGCAGAGTGTAACCAAATCCGCTCAACTTCTACGGACTTATCGTAAAAAGTTTTGTTGTTGGATTCAACAAAGCATATTAGCATACGGTAATTGATTTCAGACTTGCTGCGTAGACTAGTGGCATCGATAGAGTTGCATAATTATAACAGCAAATTCGTTCTTTGTTTCTAATTGTGTGTTCATTCATCCTAACATGTCCAGGGGGAAAAGACCTTTGCTGTTAATGCACCTTTCTTTTATATTTACTCATATTAAGCAAACAAGAGTTGCATGTGGGATGCATAATGGGTGTGGCTGGAGATATGCAACTGAAGTACCAGTAAGCTATCAGCAGTGTTCCCTCTAGGAATTTGACTAATGCAAATTTGCCCAAATAATAAATTCATTGAAATTTTTGCCCAAAGATTTCTCTACTTTGAGGACCCCTTTTACAAAATTTTTGTATTAAATTTGCATTTCCAAGATACAAGCTACAGTCTTGCATTAAAATATTCAAGTTTTTTCAGTTTTGCATTTTATAACATTAATTTCTAGTTCAAATTCAGTAAAATTTTCCCAAAAATTTTGCATTTTTCTCAAATTTCTTCCTCTAGAGGGAACGCTGGTTATCAGATGCTAGCCAATTGGCACTTAAGATTTAATTACATGCAGCATGTATTAAACTGTTAAAAACAAGGTAGTCTCTTTTTTGCAGTTGACAACAAAATAGCTTTTAGATCTATTTTGCCGTAAGTGACATCGTGGGTTTTTAAGTGCCATTTTGTGCTAAATGGTCACGACTTCTCGATAGCTCAGTGGATAGAGTGCAGTGTATAATGGAAAGCGCTGCACTAGTTTTGGGTTCGATACTTGTCGCAGCTTCAGTTTGTGTCGCTTCAGTGGCTTCGGTTCGATTCGGATTCGTGTGACCTGGGGTTAACAATCAAGTTCGTGAAAACATTACTATAGACTAGGATAAAATATTTGTGTGACATGGGCGTTATGTGGCTACAGCAAAATAGACCTGAAAGCTATTATGCCGTTAACAGCAAAGTAGACACTGCCTAAAAACAAACTGCTCCAACCATACAGTGTAGTCAGTAAACTGGTGGAGTAAGTTTGTAGTAGGCTATCAGCTGTCGGTAGTCTAGTCATATAAAGATACCGGTGGAAAATTGCAGAGAGTGAGTGATAGACTAACGCTACCTAACTAAAGGATTCAAAATTAAAGTGTGTTTACACAGAATACGGTACGATGAAATTTTTTGTATGTACAGCTGCACAGTGACGTATTGATCAGTTGATAGGATACGAAACAGAGGTTTGACATAAAACTGTCGGTACGTCACTTTGCATGGCATTCTAGAATGCAATTGTAAGGTGCTTTGCAAGATAACCGGTAGAAAGCAAAATTGATTGGATTCGAATTATGTGGAAGATATTTCAGTCAACTGCATATGTCAAAAACCTTACTGCTTAGGAGGGTCATTCCAATGCCAGTGGTACACACTGTTCCCTCTAAGATTTTAGCTAGTGCGAACTGGCGAATTTGCCCAAATATGAAAATCACTAAAAATTTGTCCAAACATATAAAGGGTCTAATTCAAGGTCTGGAATAATTTTTGGTAGAAATATAAGTTTCTATGGTATAACACTTTCATTTAACACAAAAAAACTTAAGCATCTTCAACTAATTTGCTTCTAAATCATTATAGCAATGTGCAAAATCAAAAAATTTCTCCCAAAATTTCTCATTTTTCTCAAATTTTGCACCTTGAGAGGGAACACTGGTGGGACAGTCCATGAACCATAGTCTATATCTGATTTCGATAAAATTTGGTACAATTGTTCTTTATCACATTCTGAGCAGTTCTGAGTTTGATAATTTCACGAAAATCGAACAAGTACCTTTCAAGATATCGATTTTGAAATTTTGATCATTTTGGGGGTGTTTCATTATCAGTCAAGCGTGAAATTTTGTTGGTCTTCATTTAAACTGTTCTTATTGCCGAGTTAGTTGTTGTATCTCCAAAACTAAAATTGACATGAGTATTGTTTTAACCCTCTCCATATTCAAGTCACACTCATGGTCTTGCATCATCGCTTTTGTCCATTAGAGGGCTTTAAAAATACATTTGTTTTGGTGTGCAGTCAAGCTTAACCTAACTTTGAATGCCCATATCTCAAATACCTCCCTTTTAATTTTTTTCAAATTAATTTTGCAGAGAGCTTATATAGGTACTGATATACCAACAGCTTAAAAAAAATTGGTTTGAATAGTGATATCTGGGTTTTACTCAGTGATATTCATTTGTTTTTAGCAGTGAACTATTTTGTCAAATTTGCAGTGTTTTTTGCTGTTTTCATATATATAGGCCCAATCAATATCTGTTAGGAAGTGTCTATTTTACCGAAATTTCCGGTTACCGAAGTTTGAAAAATCGTAGTTGCGTAATCGTTTTTGGTTCCTGTAGTGTGACTCTCACAGTAGGGGAACCGTTAGGGGATGTTTCCGGTTTCGCAAACCACAATTTTCAAACTTCGGTAACCGGAATTTGTGGTGAAATAGACGCTTCCTATCTGTGAAGTGCTCAGCCCGGTTGACAGTGATACACTATGCATGTAGATTTGAGTGCGGCAACCACAATTCTGACGGTATTGATAATGTTGAAAATGTTATCAACAATTTCTTCAAACAGTGCTTGATTAAGAATTCGAGAGCTAATTAATATCAAAAATTTTGAAGTTAGAAGCTCTGCAAATGACTTCCCACCAAGCTGCTTCTCCATGACTCATCAGAATTCTTCTTCATCTATATGACTCATTCAAACTGAAAATTTGGACAACCAATTATGCACAGGATATGACTCAAGGGGACAATGCACACATCTTTATGAGAAGGCTAGTGATCAGGGCTGGATTAAGCTAGTGTGGGGCCTGTAGCAGAATTTTTGTGGGGCCCTAGCTTTTGGAGACCTGGCCAGAGGGCAATCAAACCTGATTTTGTTTTTGTCTCATTGTTTTATACCAAGGGCTCTTACTGGAATTCACTGAAGATGCGTAATGGATGGCTTAAATTTTCGGTAAAACTCTTGTTTTTTTACGAAAACAATTTTTTAGAGACACAAGACTCAAATTTTGTGAAAATTTAAGAACAAAGGAGGAACAACGCAAGCATTGGCACAGCAAAACGAAATTAAGATCAAAATTTTTGTTGTAGGCACTAATAGTAAAGGCATAGATGGGCAAGTTAATCAAAAACCTTAACGTTGTTAATGCATACTCTGTTGAGAAACTTCGTACTTCCGTTATAGTTATTTCGCTAATTTCAGAACTAATTAGCGGAAGTTAAGCAAGTCCATTAATTTGTTAACAGAAGGAAATGAGGTGAGTCTACACCGCATGTAGCATTGCTAATTTTTAGTACCGGTTTCGATGTGAACAGCGGTCCGCCGACAAAGGTTTTCTAACATAAGTCAGACAAATCTCAAAATACAACTAATCAAACTAAACTTGGCTTAATTTTTGAAATGGATTGTACTAATTGGTCAGAAACAGACACAGTTTACGTACGATCAAAACCTATTTTTATGCTTAGCAGCTGGGCTTAATCATTGCGACCAATTTTAATAAAGATAAGTAGATCTAGGGCGATCATTTCATTGAAAGTTTTGTATATTTTAACATATTGATAGGCTACTTCGGTATTGCTAAAACCTGCAGGTACACAAGGTGCACAAGGATCACAAGGACCGAGGAGCGCAAGGATCACATGGAGCACAAGGATCACAAGGAACACAAGGATCACAAGGAACACAAGGAGCACAAGGAACACAAGGATCACAAGGAACACAAGGATCACAAGGAGCACAAGGATCACAAGGAACACAAGGATCACAAGGAACACAAGGACCGCTAGGGGCACAAGGAGCACAAGGATCACAAGGAACACAAGGATCACAAGGAGCGCAAGGATCACAAGGACCACTAGTGGCGCAATTAGAAACGCATGGAGCACATTAGGGATAGGTTCGATGAGAGTTAGGTTCAATGGGGGTCAGGTTTAGTTAGGGTTAGGTTCGGTTCGGATTAGTTTCCATTAGGGTTCGGTTTAGTTAGGGTTAGGTCAGTTAGGTTTGAGTTCCTTGCGCTCCTTGTGTTCCTGCAGCTTTTAGTAATAGCTCAATTGCGCCACTAGCGGTCCTTGTGATCCTTGTGGTCCTTGTGTTCCTTGTGCTCCTTGTGATTCTTGTGCTCCTTGTGTTCCTTGTGCTCCTAGCGGTCCTTGTGATCCTTGTGTTCCTTGTGATCCTTGTGTTCCTTGTGATCCTTGTGTTCCTTGTGCTCCTAGCGGTCCTTGTGATCCTTGTGTTCCTTGTGATCCTTGTGTTCCTTGTGCTCCTAGCGGTCCTTGTGATCCTTGTGTTCCTTGTGATCCTTGTGATCCTTGTGCTCCTTGTGTTCCTTGTGATCCTTGTGCTCCTGCAGGTTTTAGTAGGACCCGGCTACTTTGATGCTTCCAAACACACAAAACTCAAACAATGATTTTCTCAATGTTTAGTTTCCTCCTGAAAAATCTGTGGATCTGCCCCAAATGTACGAGTTTACTGACTAGTTGCGTTGAGCAAAATTTAAATTTGTCCTGCACAGCTACAGAGCCACACCACAGGCGATTTTGACTGGTAACTTAATTTTGATATAATAAGCTGTGATCTAACGACAGCTTTTGCAGCAGTAACTCACTGTTGAGTAAATCTTACCATTGTAATCAATTAAATCCTAATGCGAACTGTGTAGAAAGCTAGCAATAGGCCAACATTACTATATTTCATTATAATTCAAAGCCTTTTTCTTGCAATTGGACCTACGCGGTGCAAAAGCTGCTCCAACTACAGAAGTCTTTCCATTGTTTTCTCTTCGCTATATAATTCCTCCTCATAGGCCTACGTCGTAATGTTTTTTGTTCTACTCCAACACCACACCTCTTATCTTACTCTTTTTTGTAAATATTGCAGAACATGTTGCAATGCAATGTAGGTTAATTAGGTTGAGGACGGTAATTTTGTTTGGAAGGTACAGACCTGTTTTCCGCAATTATTGACTGAGTGAGATGACACTTTTCAGGGGCAAATGATTAAATTACCAAGAGATTTGCTTTTTATTGGAACCTAACAGAAGTTACCAAACGCATTGTGTTAAGTTAGTGGACAGTTTATCGGAAGTTAATGAAGTTGGTTAATTTCAAAAAGCAATTTAACAAATTAACTAATCAATAAAAACATTAGCTTCATTATTAACAATAAACAAAATAGTGCCCACCTCTGAGTAAAGGTCTTTACCGTTCATATCAAAATCTCAGACGCAACAGAACTCTAATAGAGGAATAGCTTCTACATGATTGTTTACTGTTCCGTTGGTTGCTTAGCCACTTGCATTTTTACAGCGTTGTACTTCTATCGTCTCGACTCTCTGTGACCTACTGTGTACACAAGAATGCCTTAAACATTTGCAATTATATGCGTGACTTGAAGTTGACTTTTTATTTTCTTGCAACAAACGCGATGTGTGGTCAGAAATCAGTTTGCGGCCAGACTCAGAAATACTGTAAGTTTTATTTTGAGGAAGCTTATGATTTAGAAACGTTAACGAAAAAGTGAGGATAACGATCTGCAAAAATTTTATAAGCTGAAACTTTTTTACATAGCATAGGTGTAGCCTAATTTTTTTTGTAATTTGAATCATAATTTTGAAAAGTGCAGGGCCCTAAAAAGCGCAGGGCTCGTAGCAAATGCTACTTCTGCTGCGTGGTTAATACGGCACTGCTAGTGATAAGATCTTGCTGGACCTTTCGGCCACATGCAGTCCACTTCAACTTCTTCTCAACTTCTCAGCATGTTCATCAATAAATGACACTTTAAAAGAAAATTCAGCATCAGCACTAGTCCTGGATCCGAATCAGAACAAGAAATAGTAAAGACCAAAATTCTTTCCAGGTAGCGTTAATAAAAAGGCTTACTGTCAGGGCTGCAAACTTGAACTTCCTGAACTCGATCGATTTTGCCAAACTCGAAAAATAAAATTTTTTTGTATTCGGACTTACAAATATCAAGCTGTCCACCCCCTTGTATTTTTATTTTTTCGAGCTCCGTCATGTTTTTTGAGTGGTTTTGCATAGAAATTCTTGATTTTCCTTGGAAAATTGGACATTTGTGGATGTTATGACCCTTTTTTTAGCTTTTCATTTGATTTTGCATGGAAAATTTGTGGATGTGATGATCTTTTTTTGGTCTTCACTAGATTTTGTAGAAAATTGGATTTCTGCAAAAGTGATGACCTTTTTTGTTTTTGGTCTTCACTTGATTTTGCTGAAAATTGGACGTAATGTGTCATTTTTTTTTCATTGTTTTTAGCAAATATGTCTTTTTTTTTCATTTTTTCCAGCAAATTGCTCTCATTTTTTCATAAGGGCTGGTAACGTTACCTGAGAAATACGTTGTTTTGCCTGAGAAATACGTTGCAGGGCTGGTAACGTTACCTGAGAAATATGTTGTTTTGTCCCAGAAATACGTTTCAGGTCTCGTTTGTCAAAATAATGACTAATTAAGGGGCATCCTATTTTGAGATATGACAATGACTGATGCAAAATGATATGCAGCACCCTCTGGTGGCCGAATATATCAAATTAGAATGTAAAATTAATGGACACAGGGGCAAATGGTCACTTGGCTATTTGGGGCAAACTGGCACTTGAGAAAAATGGGCGCAATTATAAGGGCATCACCGGGGCAAAGGGATATTTGGGGCACGTAATTGGGCAAACGAGAACTTTTGAGGCTGATGGGCATTGGTGGCAAATGGGCACTTGGGGAAAATGGGCACCAGGAAAAATGAGCACCAGGGCAAACAGGTATTTGCGGCAAATGGGCACTATGGAGCATAATGGGCACCTTGGAACCAATAATGGACATTGGGGCTAGTGAGTATTGGGGGAAATGGGCATTTACAGCAAATGGGCACTAGGGAAAATCAGTAATTGGAGCAAATGGGTATTTTGGGATTGATGGACATTGGGGCAAGTGGGCTTTAGGGGAAAATGGGCACCTGGAAAAACGAGCACCAGAGCAAATGGGCTTTGGGCAGTTGGGGCAAATGGGTATTTAAGACAAATGGTCATGTGGGAACTGGGACAAATGGATGTTTGGGGAAATGGGCACTTTGGGGGCAAAACCCTTTTGGGCAAATAGGCTCTTTGGGACCGATGAGCTTTGGGGCAAGTAGGCATTGGGGGCAAATGCGTACTTGTGGAAAATGGGCACCAGGAAAAATGAGCACCAGGGCAAATAGGCAAATGGGCACTTTGGGGAAAAAGGGTATTTGGGAAAAATGGGCGTTGAGAGCATGTGGGGACTAGGACAAATGGACATTTGTGGAAATGGGCACTTTGGGGCAAATGGGCACTTGGGGTAAATGGACACCAGGAAAAATGAGCACCAGAGCAAATGGGCATTTATGAGGCAAATGGGCACTTTGGGACCGATGGACATCGGGGCAATACGTGGGCATTGAGGGAAATGGCCACCAGGAAAAATGAGCACCAAAGCAAATGGGCATTGGACAATTGGGGCAAATGGGTGTTTGGGACAAATGAGCATGTGAGGACTGGGACAATTGGGCATTTGAGGAAGTGGGCATTTTGGGGCAAATGGGCACTTTGAGACCGATGAGCTTTGGAGCAAGTGGGTATTTAGGGCAAATGGGCACTTGGGGGTAAATGGACACCAGGAAAAATATGTACCAGAGCAAATGGGCATTTGGGGCAAATGGGTTAAATGGGCATTGAGAGCATGTGAGGACTGGGACAAATGGACATTTGGATGAATGGGCACTTTGGGACCAATGAGCATTTGAGCAAGTGGGCATTTGGGGCATAATGGGCACTTTGGGGCAAATAGGGACCAGGAAAAATAAGCACCAGGACAAATGGGTAATTAGGGCATTGGGGGCATATAGGTAGGCCTATATGGGACAATTGGGCATTGAGAGCATGTGGGGATTGGGACAAATGGGCATTTGGAGCAAATGAGCACCTTGTGGCCAATGGGTATATGGGACAAATGGGCATTGAAGGCATGTGGATACTGGGACAAATGGACATTTGGAGGAAAGGGCACTTTGGGGCAAAGAGGCGTTTTGGGACCAATGAGCATTGGGACAAATGGACATTTGGGAAAACGGGCAGTTTGGAGCAAATGGTGGCGAGAGGTGTGGGAAATGTGTTGAGGTGTAGGGGGACTGGGAAAGGTGTGGGGATGTGTGTTAGGGTGTGGGGGCAGGTGAGAGAAAGTGTGAGTGGAGGTGTGTAGAGTTGTGTGGGAAGGTGAGGAGAGGTGTGGGGAAGTGTGTTGAGATGTGGGGTTGGTGAAGACAGGAGTGGGGGAAGATGTAAAGGGGATTTTGGGGGGTGTGGAAAAGTATGGAAGGAAATGAGGGGAGGTGTGGGGGGAAGTAAGGTTTGAGTAGAGGTGAGAGAAATGTGGTAAGAGATGTGGGCGGTGGGGGAAGGTAAGGGGAGATGTGGGAAGAAGTATGATGGGTGTAGGGAGGTGGGGGGAGATGTGCAGGGGTGAGGGGAAGTGTGGTGAAAGGTGAGGGGGAGAGAAGGTAGATGCTGTGTGGGAAGCGGGGGAGATGTGTGGGATGGTCTAGGAGAGGTGAGGAGAAGTGTGGGGGAAGATGTGAGTATGTGTGAAGAAAGGTGCGGGAGTGTGGAAAAGTGTTGTGTGTGGGAAAGCGTGGGAAGACCAAAAAAGGTCTTCACGGTCGCAAGCGTTCATTTTTCCACACAAAATCAAGGGAAGATCAAAAAATGGTCTTACATGTTTCATGAGTTATCGCCCCCAAGGAGGCGATATCACTCACTTTGAGAACCGCTGCATTACAGTACCGGTACAGTTACACCTATGGTTGCTGCACTAAAATATAGTGGGATTTTTGCTTCTGTAACTCACCATTGAAGCGTGACAAGATGAAAAAGAATTGTTCAACCATATTATAGAGAACCAAAGTCCTTATAACTTGTGAGTTACATGGACTTTGTAGAGAACTATGTTGGCACGGTAAGGTCTACAACATGGCTACTTAACTGGCGGACCGCGGTCTAAATATTAGGCCTAATACAACTGATAGGGCTTAGAATTAATAGAAATATTGTAACAAAGCTAATACAAAATATATGCTTAAGAACTGATAGAGATAATAGAACTAATGGACATGGGGGCAAATGAGCACTCAGAACAAATTTTTTCGGTCCCCATCTCTCCCAGGGTGCATTTGCCGCAAAGTGTCAATTTGCCCGCAATGCTCATTCTTCTCAGTGCCGTTTGCCCCGGTGTTCATTTGCCCTGGTGCTCCTTTTCTCCAAGTGCTCATTAGCCCTCGATAGCCATACACATCAATCACAAAGTGCCCATTTGCCCTAATTTTCCTCTAGTGCTCATATGCCCCAAGTGCCCATTTGTTTGTGTCATTTTTTCTGGTGCCCACTTGCCCCAAAGCCCATCGGTTCAAAGTGCCCATTTTCCCAAATGTCTATTTGTCCCAGTCCCCCAATGTCCC
Source organism: Trididemnum miniatum (assembly GCA_964006365.1). Lineage (NCBI taxonomy): Eukaryota > Metazoa > Chordata > Ascidiacea > Aplousobranchia > Didemnidae > Trididemnum > Trididemnum miniatum. The sequence goes on from OZ023246.1 coordinate 7,889,189, forward strand.
AAATATCCATTTGCCCCAAATTGCCCATTTGCCCCCAATGCCCACTTGCCCCAAAGTGCCCATTTGCCCCAAATGCCCATTTGTCCCAGTCATCGCATGCTCTCAGTGCCATTTGTCCCAAATAGGCTTACCATTTTACCCAAACACCCATTTGCTCCAATTGCCCAATGCCCATTTGCTTTGGTGCTCATTTTTCCTGGTGGCCATTTCCCCCCAATGCCCATTTGCCTCAATGCTCATCATTCCCAAAGTGCTCATTTGCCGCAAATAGCCTACCCGTTTGCCCTGGTATATACTAATTTTTCTTGGTGCTCATTTTCCCCAAGTGCCCATATTTGCCCCCAATGCCCACTTACCCCAAAGCTCATCGGTCCCAAAGTGCCCATTTGCCCCCAAATGCCCATTTCCCCAAATGCTCATTTGTCCCAGTCCCCACATGCCCATTTGTCCCAAACACGTCCCATTTTCCATTTGTCCCAAACACGTCCCATTTTCCCAAAGTGCCCATTTGTCCCAAACACGTCCCATTTTCCCAAAGTGCTCATTTGCCCCAAATGCCCAAGGGTACATGATGATTTGACGTGAAGACGATTTGATGCGAGGACGACAGCTTTCCCGACCCCAACTCCCCCGACCCCAACCCCCCCGACCTTACCAATTCTCCCGACCCTAACCCCCGTCCCCAACCCCTCCGATCCTAAGACTCCAACACCCCAATCCTATTTTTTTGGATCCTGTAAATGTCTTGCTTTTAGAACATTTTTTTTAGCTTTGTTAACTCAATTATGACGTGTAATTGCCAATAAACACCAGAAATGATAAATATTGTAACCACAATGTAACAAAATATCAATTTTAAATATGAAAAACAAAGTGTGTCCTAAGGAAAGGACTACCAGGAGGAGTAGTGTAATCATGTTTTCAGGATCCTGTAAATGGTTTGCTTTTTCGAACATTTTACAGCTTTGTTAACTCTATTATGTTGAGTAATTGCCAATAAACATCAAACATGTTACATACCGCAATGTACTGGTAATAAAATATCAATTTTAAACATGAAAAACGAACTACGTCCTAAAAAAAGGAGGACCAGGAGGGGTAATCCTATTTTTAGGATCCTGTATACGCCTTGCTTTTTAAAACATTTTTTTAGCTTTGTTAACTCTATTATAACGTGTAATAGCCAATAAACACCAGAAATGATAAATTTTGTAACTGCAATGTAGCAAAATATCAATTTTAAATGTGAAAAACGAATTGCGTCCTAAAGAAAGGACTACCAGGAGAGGTAGACTAATCATGTTTTCAGGATCCTGTAAACGGCTTGCTTTTTCGAACATTTTAAAGCTTTGTTAACTCTATTATGACGAGTAGTTGCCAATAAACACCAGAAATGTTACATATCGCAATGTACTGGTAACAAAATATCAATTTTAAACATGAAAAACGAACTATATACGTCCTAGAAAAAAAGAGGACTGGGAGGGGTAATCCTATTTTTAGGATCCTGTAAACGGCTTGCTTTTTTAAATATTTTTTGGCATTGTTAACTCTTAATGAGTAATAGCCAATAAACACCAGAAATGTTGCATTTTCAAATCGCAAGGTAGCAAAAATCAATCTTAAATGAGTAAAACGCATTGCGTCCTAATAAAAGGACGATTGAGAGGGGTAATCAAAAAAAGCTAGCCATTTGCAAGATTCTAAAAATAAGATTGCCTCACCTGGTCCTCCTTTTTCTAGGTTCCTGTAAACATCTTGCTTTTTTAGATATTTCATAGCATTGTTAACTCTATTATAACAAGTAATAGCCAGTAAACACTCGAAATGTTACATTTTCAAACGGCAACGTAACAAAAATCAACTTCATTTCACATGTCGGTAATTAAAATTGATAATTCATTTTAACAGTTCAGGTGTCTATTGGTTATTACTCATTATAACAGAGCAAGGTGGTCCAACTGCAGGCCTGCGGGCCAGTTTTGGCCTGCGAAGTGACTGAAATATGCCAGACTCTTTTAATAGTTTTTGTAGCTTATGGCCAGGGGCAAATCCAGGAAGGTAGGATGAGGGACTCCTCCCACCAGCCATTTTGGAAAATGTTTTTGATGTATACAATTTTTCCATAATTTGGAGCCTTTTCGATAGCAATAAGCCTTACGTCATAAGCACGCATTATCGAAAATGTATGAACAAAATGCATCATATTTGGCAAAGCACTCAGAATCAGGGTTAAATTTATAATTTAAACAAAATCTGGCTGAGAATTATTCAAAAGCACTACAATAGCCTTTAGATCATGTGCGTTTTCAAAAATTTTTCGGGGGAGCATGCCCTCGGACCTCCCTAAAGCCTTTTTTATTTCTCAATCAGCTTCAAATTAGTTCTGCTGAAAAAAAAAACCTTTGAAAACAATGTGGAAATTATGCAAGCCCCCCCTTCAAAAATTTTTGCCACGCCTCTGAGTGCTGTGTATCAACATTTTCCTATTAACGGGAATAGGTTTCGTCGCAAAGTTGCTGTAAAAGACCCCCGGGATTGTGACGCGATATTGTGTCTCAATCATTCTTTTACACCTTTGTTTGCTTTTTGCAAATTATGATAATATCTTTAAAAAAACGCTTGCTAAAGTTTGACCAAGAGCTTTCAGCGTGTTGGAAAAAAAGTTGCGGTTTAGGCAATCGGCTACCAACCCACTGGTCATTTTTTACTAGCAAAATTTTGGTGAATTTTTTTTGAAGCGACAGCGATAGGTGTGGAAGCAGAAGCTGTTTGCTAATATACTGCTTCCTCATCGCTGGTGTATATGAATGACTGTTAATTGGCTTGCGTTTATATGCACATTGCACTCCCAGTTTTGAGAAAATTAGCCAGTCAGTATTTTGTCGTTAACGGCTAAATAGACACTTCCATAAAGAAAAGTGACAAGCACATACTCGGTACTGTAATGTATATAAATGTACAAAGATAATAAATGTGCAAACACACACTGTAAATCAACATTTGCATGCTAAAATCATTTGTGCGAGTTGTTGATTTGCCATTCTCTTTCTTACTGTAGTTACATGAGGATTTGCATTGAACACACACTTTTATAGTTATATTGATACGCAAGTGAAAATGTGAACCAAACTTTACTTTTGGCAATGGGATGAGTAGCATCTTGAGATGTTAAGCAATAAAAAATGTTCTCAATTTTTCTGGCTGCATGTTCTTTATTGAAGCTACTGAGAAGGTCCAAGCATTATGCTTTGTAGTAGCATTGTATCACATTTAAGTAAAGGCAGTGTCTAGAGCACCGGCTCAGTTCTCATAATCAAAATGCTGCTGCAGCGGACTGCTTGTTTGTTTCTAAAAAAGGCTGCCGGTGCTCTAGACACTTCCTTCAGTTAATTCACATCCAGCATTCAATGCCAGCCTAGTAGGCTATGTAATTTATTTGTTTTTTTTTTTGTGCGTCGATTTTATGATAGCCTTCGATCTACTTTTCGTTCATGTTGAGATTGGTACAAGCTCCTGCTCTGAGAAAACTTTTTCTTATAATTCTGTGTTTCTGTTTTGGGTAGCGAATAAAAAATTATGTATGCTTTATCCATGATAGTTTTGGAAATAAGATCTATTGATACTGATACCTTATCAAATAAGTGCTGAAAAAGAGCGAATAAGAAAGCGTGTTTCATTCAAGTTAGCTCTTGTGCATTGACAGCTTTGTAATCCACATTACATTTGTAAAGAGATGTTCTTTTGCACCTTTAATGCAGTTGATTATCTGAAGCAAGTTTTGTATGAAAAATGCATGAAAAAAATTATTCAAGTAAGATCTGTTGACTTTGAGAAATCTGTAATTGCATTTCTGATATAAGCACTTTGTACCAGTTACTGTACGGTACTTTGCATCTTGCAGAAGACGCACTTTGGTTAACATTTTACCACGTTTGTTTTTATTTTTATGTTAACGTATGTTTGTTTGCTATTTTTTTTTATAGGTTCATTAGCTTTTCTATTTCGTAAAAATAACAGTTTTACAAAATGGGTGATGAAGTAAAGTCTACAGATATTGCCTTGAAAGCTCAAAAAAAGTTTTTGAGTAAGATGGCTTCAACAAGTTTGACCAAATTGGTGATTGATGATAAAACTGGAGATATTTTGGACGAATTTTACAAAATTCAAAAGGAGTACACTCAAAGCAAAAAAGATGCTGAAAAACTTTTGAAAAACATTGTCAAAGTTATGGTGAAAATAGCTGTTCTTGAGAAAAATAATCAATTCAGTAAAGATGAGCTAAAATTGGCAGACAAGCTTCAACAAAACACAAAAATGGCTGCTATGACTATAATAAGCTTTTACGAAGTTGATTTTACCTTTGATAAGTATGTTTTATCTAAGCAAATCAATGAAGGCAGAACCATACTCCACCAACTAGTAGCTACTCACTTGACCGACAAGTCCAAAGGAAGAATTAATTCAGTTTTTGATGTTTTGGGGGATCCTGAGTTTCTGGAAAAATTATTTGAGCCAAAGAGCAAGTATCGCCCTTCCCTCAAAATTATAGCTAACCGGTTATCTGAACTTTTGAAAGAAGGAATTCTGTAAATTCTTTTGCAGTTGGTTGTGTGTTGTGTGCAACTACTCAGCAAACTTTGTTAACATGCTTTGGGATGAAAGGAGTTAATTGCTGTTGCAAAGATTTCTTTCCAGTCTTTCCCGTTGATATTTAGCATGTAATACTTAGTATCTAGGCAATCCTGTATCACTTCTTCAAGACTCATTTCATTTGCTATTGCAAATTATTTTTCTGTGGTTTTGCATTATGCAGCAATGCAATGCAAGATTTTGTAAAGGCCCTCATTTTTTCCAATAGGATAAACTGGAATTTCAAAACTGTTTGTTGAACTTTGGTCATAATTATTTTGTACTTCAGCGCTGTTATCTGTGAGCTGTCGAATGCTGATATAGCCTGCAAAAGGTTGCCATTATTATGTATCTTGTTGATATTGTGGTTGCATTGAGTTCGGACCAATTGGTGTTACTATATATTTGATTTCTTGTCGTTTAAAATGTGTATGCAGTACAATTAACTGGTATATGTAGTAGCTATGTACTATTGTGTGATGTGTAGGCATAGCATTTAATTTATTCACATCACGTTGAAATTGTGATTGTTGTTCAACTTTTATGTGCTTTTGCTTTTCCTGATTAGTCTTACTTGTCAAACAGTCTTTTTAACCATCAATATTTGTACTGCTTTTTTACTTTTTTAAAAGGTTTTAGTCGTTTCATCTTCAGTAACAGTAGGAAATAGCATGGGAATGTCCTGCATAACAAATTGGATTTAATTTAAATATTCGGTATTGCTTAATTTACATGTTGTTGCTAGCGAGATAAAAAATCAATAAAGACTTTAATTTTTTCATTATATTCACTTATGAATTCATTTTTTTTTTTTTTTTGTCGCAGTCTTAGTTTTTATCATGTACTTCCGTAACATGTAACTCCTTTTTCCTGGTGTTGTGGGATTGTGGTAAAAGGTTTTTATTTATCACGAATTGTGTTATGCTGCTCAAGATAATAGTTTAACAACCAGTAGGTTAAAAGCTATTAATCTAATTCAAGTAAAATACTTTTTAGCTTTGGAAATTCGACAGTTACTTTAAACTAAAGTGTTAATTTATGAATGACTTGTACTAACGATAATTAAATAGTTTTGAAAAAGGTACAATTGCCTAATTTTAGAATAATTGGCGTAAATGATGGTTTTTGGAAATTTTGCTGCCAAAGTACTGTGCTGCATCAGGTTAGCATTAAAATATCACTTATTTTCGAGTTGTGAACTTAAACAGATTACGGCAGATTACGGTGACATTCAATATTTATTGTACATTAGCTGTTTTTTTGAACGTGTAATTACTTGGAATAACACATTGCTCGCCGTTCGATACGATTGCAATGGAAAAAAGGATTTTAATGGTATGTCGAACGCTCGATGTGTTGTAGCAAGGAGCATGTTTTTTGAGTGGTTTTATATCGCTGAAAAAGTTAGTATTAGTTGTATTGCCTTTTGCAGTCTTTTAACTTCGTCAAAACCCAATTGAACTAATTTTTGATGTCATATTACCCTGCTAACGTCTTGCATTGCACCATCTGAGTAGGCTCATTGCTGTAAGCGTTGTTTTCATTTTTAATTTTTTACATAAACATTGCCATGCCTGCATTTTTACTCCATTGATTGTAAGCTAAAACATCAATGAGAATATGTAAAGTAGTTTGGTTTTTCCAAACGCAAATAATTCTATATTTAGTTCAAAATCAAAAGCGTTAGAAGGTTTTGTGCTTGGTTATTTTTTCGCTTATGCTAGAAGCCGAAAGGATAGGCTGCAACGTCATTGAACTGTGCGAACTGATGTCACGATACGTGATAGAAATGTGTAACTTTCATCGCATGCCATAGCATTTTGATATCAGCTTCGTTTTCGAGCCAACATGTAAAGTTTCGAGCCACTTTTCTCAACTCTGAAAATTTTGTATCAGATCCAAGTGTCACAAAATTATCGGCGTGTGTAAGCGAACGTGTTTCTGCTTCTGCGTTATGAGCTGTAATATGAACTGCCGGGTATTGATCTAGTGGCTTCAAATTAATCTGGTTTGTTTATTGCACGAATTATCACGTTTGCTACTCAGGCTTGATAAATGAACTTAATTTTATGTAACTAGCTGCAGATTTGCAGATTATATCATTTCCTGTACAATGTGTGGGTCGTTTCACTGGCTTTAAACGTTGGTTCAGTCAAATCTGGTTACTGTTTAATTCATGATACAAATGTGATTACCAATTACTGCATGGCTGCTGATTCGCGTATGCTAGGTTAGCCCAAGGTGGAGCTTATCGGTTTTATGTCGCTTGCTCTATTTTGTCTCATTTGCCTTTGATATTCCGTATTTAACGATTTATTTCTTCATCTATATGTCTTCCCATTTACGCTCGTACATTTTTTTTTGCTACCTAAGCAGATTTCTTGCCACTACAAAGTGAAATGAAGTTTTTACATACGTAGTCTTGTGCAATAGACTTACAAACATCCTTCTACACGCGTCCGTATTTCCGTAATGGTTTTTGCATTGTGATATGTTTTTATGTTCATCTGGGCAGTAAATGTCTAGTGTGAGTTAATGCAGTTGTGTGTGATGTTGTAAACGTTTCGTTATCTGTTAAAAATGCTATTATTATTCAAAACAAATTATGTTTGTAGTGTTATAGTATTGCTATTTCAACATTTTGAATAATAAAATTGATCGAATTGAAAATATATTGTATACCAAAAAACGGTTGGTGTGCTGAAAATCTATTGATTTTAAAATTGAATTATTCAAATTACGTTATACAAAAGGTCAAGCAGATTAAAGTGGATACGAAGTTTTATTTACTCGGCAGCTTGGCGCAGTGGTTCGGAACGTCGTTTTACGACGACCATGATCGCACGGTTAATGGTTCAACTCCTAGTCTCGTTGTTGCGTCCTTGGATAAGATGCTTCACAATGGTTATCTCTGCTTGGTGGAATCTGGCAAGCAGCAAATTAAAGAAGAAAATTCAACCGGAAAACTTGGAAACAGGCAACTCCTAAGCGAGTTTGGATTCGTCTTACGCATAGCTCCTCCGTCGCTTTCTCGTGATAGGAAGGTAAAGATGAAGAAATCAATTAATCATTTGGTGGAATATACTGCAATTAGGGTCCCAATAGCAACTGTATTAAAATTGTTTTATCTGATGCTTATGTATGTTATGGTAGTTGAAATTACTTATTAATGTTTTTAATTTCTATAGTTGATCATTACGGGGACGCTTTGAAATTGCTGATTTTTATCACAGACTATAAATTCTCAAAGTTTTCACAAATGCAGCATTTGTATCGACTTAATACCAACCTAACCGATGCTGTTTATTTTAAAAATACAGACTTTTCTGCTTAGGTTTTACCGAAAAGCTTGTTTTCAAAACCAGTATTTATTTTCGCCTTTATGGTTGCTTTTTTAACTTGGCTTTTTTGTTGAGGTATTGTTATTTGTGAGCTTCTTTTCCTAGTGTAACCCCATTGATTTGGTGTTAATCAGTTGTAAGACTGCTCGTTCGTCCAATGTTTATTTCATTCATTTATAAAGGTCGTTCTCCAGCTTTTAATCAATCATCAAGCTTGTCGTGACATATTTCAGTTCTTACAAGTGCTGTCAGTTTTCTTCTTTATGACATGCGTGTGTGTTTTGTCAGCTCGCTTTGCGCAGCAATAACGAGACACCTATTTTGATTAGTTCATGCGCAATAAGGAAAAGTTTCCTAGTCTGTATTACTTAGGCGGTGACATTATGGGAAAAACGGACTTCTTGTATGTCACTTAATCCTATGTTACATCATTATTATATGAAGCTGAAAGCAAAGCGAAAGTGTTTGTGAATTTGAAACGTTTGTTCAGATAAACAGCGTCGAAATAATTTCGGAAATGAAGTCATAAACTGCATAAATACGTAGAAAAGCAAAAAATTAATTTCGACTTGACGTAAATGCCCAGACATGACATTATAGTGTTTTCGCTTCCACCACTTATTGTTTTTGGGACCAGTAAACCTTTGACATTGGAAAAAACACATTTACGTGCTACGCCTCTTGGCCATTGCTTTTGAATTGATATGTCCCCTGCGCATAACGCTGCTGGATTTTACTTGATCTTGTCATTACTATTTTGCTGGTATGAACGTATGATTGCATGTACGATATGCTTCGTACGTTCATTACCTTGGTTTTCAACTTCGTACAATTTGCCTCTATCAATGTACGATAAGTGGTATGACAGTGTGAGACAATCACTTATCGCAGTAGTTTGAGGTCTGTTACATTAATGCACGGGCGTGCTTGTGGGGGAGGCAGAGGGAACACTCGCCCCCATGTTTGTTATAGGGGGCGGCAGACAAGGCTGGAAGACCTTTTTTATGAGATGAATTGGAGGATGCGTTTTTCTTGGAGTGCCGAAAAATATGGCGTACCGCATGTCCCTACATTAATGGCTCACAAAATGTTTAGTGAATCGTTAGTCGTACCGTATTTGGCTAAAACAACAGTTTTATGATTAATTTATGACTTTTGGCAGGCTTTTACCTTCTCCAAATTTACGAAAATATTAGACCAATTGAAACTTCTATCATCGGTAGCTTTCTTTTTCCGGTATGGTCTAGACATGCTTCACTCACCAATAAGATGCTTATTTTTATTACTACTGTTAACACTTTGTGATGTTTTTTTTTGGTTTTTGTAATTTACCACAGTATTTTTTTGTAAAAGAAGAGTTCAGACACCCTGACACTTAACAGTCGAAGAAGTTATACTTCAAACCAGGCCCGTAGCCAGGCAGTTGCGGCTGGGGGGAGGGGGCTAGCTTGCCTGACTCTACTAAAATTATTGGGGCCATTTGTGCAAGGTGCCTAGCTATGTGTGCCGACAAAAAAACTTCAAAAGCAACCAACGAAATTTTAAGTAACGCAGCAAATTTTTAATAAGCACTGTGACTTCAAGCAAGAAGACTATGCTACACTATTTTATCGCTCAACAAAACCAGCGTTAAATGACCAACTAAAATTACAAAGTTCATTAAACGCCAGAAAATGCATACTGATCCGAGATATAAACGTATTTAGGTCAACTGCGAATCATCACAAAAAGATAAAGAATTAGTAAGCTGTAACCCTTCGTCGCGGAAGATACACTCGTTAGGAAGCTCCATCTCCAGCAGCTACCCCCGCGACCTCCCCCCCCCCCCAAGGATAAGCGCTAAACCGTTAAAAAAGCAATGTCCTTCCTGGCCTATTGGCGGGAAGTCTTGACGACTTCCCAGCGCGGTGACGTAATCACCCTGACCAGGCAAAGGATTTGTCCAGCGCGGTGACGTAACCACACGAGTGGATACGTACCACAAAGGTTAAATTCTTTTATTCGAAGGGATGAGTGATACTGGCAAGATCATTCGTTCTGGATGATGAATGATGAAGGGTAATAGCCAGTGATTGGATTCAAAATTTTAAGAACAGGTTCTCTTTTGCATCGTACTTCCTAACAACAGGTTCCTTCATAAAGGTTTGATGTCTGTAAAAAGAAGCAAGAACGGGTTCGCGCGAACCCCCTGAATCCCATCACTGGTAATAGCCCGAAACAGCGCTGTCCCGTTCTACGGTCCGTAGAAAAAAGTTAGTAAATATGAACCAACTGCTGTTCACATACTACATAAAATGTTGTACAGGTCGGCCTACTAAAATTTTTGGATTTAAGCCGAAGTCACACGACGCTACTTTACTAGCCGCAAATGCATTAGCTGCTTGTAACTTAGCCTACTCTCCCATTGTGACAGCTTATTTGTACCTAGAAGGCGGCAGTCGCTGGCTAATTTAAAAGCTACTAATTAGCTGAACATGTTCAACTTTTCTCGTTTACTAGGCCTATCCGGGGAATTTTTTTCTTGTACGCGTGATAAAAATAGTGATGCTCTATGACTTCACAATTAGCCTGTTTCCATGGCCGCTCAAAACGTGGGCCGAGCTCAAAGTGGGTTTTTCCTGCCTAGTTTTTCCGTAAGACCAGGGGCGATATACTGCTCAACTTTTGGGCCCTTAACGTAGTACAACAAAAGTTGAGCAGTATACCTAGAGCTGGGCAACCGCTACTTGAAAAATAGCCACTTTTTGACCACGCCGCTTACCGCTGCTTGTTTATGAAAGTAGCGTCGGCTAGTGAGTGCAAAACAGCGGTCGCTGCCGCTATGTTCAAGAAAAAAAGCACAAAGACATTTATTGTAGTCAAAACCAAATCTTTATTATGCTCGCCGTATTACGCCGAAGCGTGTAACGAGTTGCGGGGCCCATCTTCGCGGCTTAGCGCTTGGGCAGCACAGCTCCGAAGAAACGTCGCAACGGTGGCGAGTCGTTGGCGACACTGCGTCGATTTGACCGGTTTGGGAATCGAATCCCGGACCTCCCGCACCGATAGCGTGCGCTTAGCAACTGAGCTAACGGCCGGTCTTTATTGTAGTCCTACTGGTAAAATTACAACTTTATTGACGGAAGTAGCCTAGCTTAGCAATGCGAGTAATAAAAATTAAAACCAAGTGATAAAAAAGCCGACAATCGGCCTCCATTTTATCCAATAAGATAGGAGGGCTCTTCTGAGAGAAGTTAATTTTGAAATCTGATTGGATGAAAATAAAAACCGATGGTTAGCTTTTTAGTAAATAGGTCTAAGAAAAAAAAGGTGGAAAAGAAGTGATAAGGACACGTTGAAAATAACATTTTTGCGAACTCTGCCATTTTTAAGAGTGCGAGTTTCTTGGTCGAGAGTGCGAGTCCACAAAATTTTAAAGTAACGAGTGCGAGTCCATAACATTTCAAAGTTCCGAGTGGGAGTCCGCACGTTACTAGTCCCCTGCTTTCTACTAGAGATCGTGTTGTGACTAGGGTTTCCCTTCCGGAAATTTTCCGGGAAATTTGAAACTTCAAACTTTTACTCATTCTTTCTCTGCTTTTATAAATACCCACCACAAAACAATTTGCAATGCTCTTCGTAAATTTCCCGTTTCCCGGGAAATTTATGTCGGGATCCCAGGAAATTTTTTTACATTAATAAGGGTTTCATTGGTACTGATTATCTATCATTCCGACACAAAAAATGCGTTACTGCAAATTAAAAATTTTTTTCGCTTAATAAAAATTTTTTTTCAAAATTCGCAAAATTTTTTAAGACGAAATGCTTGTAAGATCAAAATTTTTTTCTCAATTTGTCGAAAAAATTGAAAAACTCGAATTAAGTTTGTCAAAACGACATAACAAAATGCTAAAAAATAGATGTGAAATGCTGAAAATCATAAAAATGTCAAAATGATCACGCTCGGAAAATTTTTCCCGGGAATTTCCCGAATTCCGGGAATTCCGAGGATTTTCGGGATCCCCGGGAAGTTGAAAATCCAGGAAAAAGGGAAATCCTAGTCGTGACCAACATGATTGCTGATTGCTCAACGTTTACAAATCTGTGAAACACAATGCAGATGTAGATTGGACAATTTTAAGAAGGATAAACCGCTCTTATTATTAGGGCTGCATTTTTCATAATTTAAATTGTCTAAGTTACCACTCCACCAGAGTTGGTCCTTCTTAGAGATCACGACCCGTTTGCAGTCTTTCAATTATTACAGTTATTATAGATAACGAAACAATAGTTTTGAAAACTCGTAATTAACGAAACAATAGTTTTGAAAACTCGTAATTAAAGCTTACAGTATTTAAGTATAGGCTTGCATGCTCGCTACAACAATTACTCTGGAGAAATAAAGCGTTGATTCCACAGCTACAACCAGTGTTCGAGTTGTAAAAACACTTATGGGGGGATGGTGCTAGGAATACCATAATTTTAGGCCTCAAGTTCGAGTGAAGACCAAAAAAAGGTCATCGCCTCCGCTGAGGTCCGACTTTTGGCGCAAATTCCAGTGAAGACCAAAAAAGGTCATCGCTTCCGCTGTTGTCCGATTTCCGGGGCAAAAAAAGCTGTTCACTCAGACGTAAAGGATGGATGGTCATTATTTATTGGGGAATGGCGTTGGTTTCCGAGTAGATGGCATGCCCCCACAACTCGAGCACTGGCTACAACACATTAACAAAAATATCTACAATTAGTCGACAATATTTTAATTTATCGGCAAACACCGTCAATTTTCAGCAAAATTCAGTTCTTAATTCTTGTTGCTTCAGCTGACGTTTTTTAAAATGTTATAATTGCTTTTTAAAAAAGTTAAAGAAGGAAGTAAATCAGTCCCTGCGCGAAATCTAAGGCCTATTTATTTATATAATTGGGAAGTTCTGCAGAGAAACTCTAAAATTCATTAGAATTTAGTTGAATTCGATCGAGACTTTTTAAGTTGTTTGCGTTTACAAATCGCCAGTATTGTATAGACAATTTATTTTAGATAAAGTTTGGTCTGGATCACGCTAGTTATTTGCAGTGCTATTTTCTATTGTTCGATAAGAGCATTCTGGGAACCTTTGTCTGGGAACAAAATAATTAAAGTGCGAGCGCCTTTATGCAGGCATATCGTATTTTCCCGCTGTCTTATTTTCGCAGATTAACTTTGCACAAAAGATAAGTAATTATTTTATTACCTCTGGCAATTTCGTAAAGGCTTTCGTCGATGTTGAACAAAGCGAAAATTTGTGTCGCTTCTGTAGGTTTTCAAATATTTAGAAACTTCAAAACAAACGCAACAAACTGCTGAGGCAAGGACGTTGGAAGTTAGGGGCTGCCTCCAACTTACAGGTTGAAGCCCCCCCTTTCAAAAATTTATAACTACAGTACCCCCTATTGCACTTCAACGATGGCTTATGGCGTCACTTATTTTTCGTTTCTTTTCTTCATTGATACCATCAAGCCAACGTACTAACTTTTGGAACTTTGTGACAAAAGTGAACAAAATCGCAAAAGCTGCTGGATTTCCGGGTAACTTCGTGTACAAAGCTCTTAGAGCTTTGTTATGATGTCACAGTTAAATTTTCTCCAATTTTAAAGGAAACTTCTGGGCAAGTTACAGCGAAACAACCAAATACCAAATCAGAATTACAGTAGCTATAACTTTTCCTAAGATCAGGGGCGGAGCGAAAAATTTTAAAGGGGGGGCATAATTTCCACATTTTTTCAAGCGTATTTCTTTTTTTGAAAGAACCACGTTGAAGCTGATTGAGAAACAAAAAAAGTTCTTCGGGGTCCGGGGGGAATGCTCCCCCGAAAAAATTTGAAAATTTTCATGCTGTAATGGCTATTTGACTGCTTTTTGAACAATTTTCAGCCAAATTTTGTTTAAATTTTTTGACCCTAATTTCGAGTGCTTCGCCAAATATGATGCATTTTGTGCGCACATTTTCGACTATGCGTGCTTAAGGCGTAAGGCTTATTGCTATCGAAGAGGTTCGAAATTATGAAAAGTTGTATTGGCCTGCATCAAAAACGTTTTGGAAATGGCTGGTGGAAAGATGCGTACCCCTTATCCTACCCCCTAGATCAGCCCCTGGCCATAAGCCACAGAAACCATCAAAAGAGTCTGACATATTTCAGTCACTTGGCACCATTAGTTTTGTTATGTTTTACTAAAAGGCAGAGGCAAAAGGGTAGGGGGTGCATGGCACAATGCTCCCCCCCCCTAAATACGCTCCTGCCTAGGCGCCAGAGACTAGCAGCTTGTTAACGGATAATAAGTTCATTTGAAGGAGGTTAACACGTTTACAAACATCGATCTGGCTACTGTGTGTTATGTTAGCTAGCGGAAAGTTTGAGTTCATCAAGTAGTCTCCAAGTGACTTTAACTGAAAAAAGTGCATGATACGCATGACGTATGTTGCGATAAAAAGAGGGGGGTCTGGGGGGCGAAGCCCCCAGGCGGGGGGTCCCAGGCCTGGTTAGGGACCCGCCCTGAACTGCGCAGCGTTTTTTTTACTTAGAAATGATTTTAATAGCCTACGTGTTACGACACAACATTGATTTGTTTGTGTGTGTAGAAAGGTGCAGACGGGGGGGGAGGGGGGGGTTTGAAGAATGTTGGACACCAACTGCGCCGATCTTGTTTGAAATGTAGACTACTGTAGGCAAAATCGTTTATACGTTAACGATTTTTTTGGTCTGTTTAATGAACGAAAGCATAATTTTCTTCTGTCAAAAATGCTTATGTTGTGAAATATAAGTTATAGCAACAATGTTGACTTCCTACTTCATGCCTTTTGTTTCGAATGAGGCCGTAGGCCTACATGGTAGGTGTTTAGAAGATTGTAGGTTTACCATGGATTTTGCACAAAAGCATTATGGGTGTGCGACTCCACGTGTAGGGCACGACTCACTTCCTACAATATTCTTCTCGCCTTCTTATTAGTCTTCCTTTACTTTTCTTCATTCTTAACAGGTGCTTTAAACACAATTGAATACTATAATTTTTTCAGCCTATTACTCTTTCCTGCAAAACAACGAAAAAGATAAAGGCAAATGTTGCCACTTAATAACTGTAGGTTGCAGTGTTGCCAATATTGCTTTACACTAAACAATAACGGAGTTAGTCAACGTCTGAACATTATCATAGGTCTTAAAAGTCATCACACATTGTAGTGACTAGGTCACTACACACGAGCAAAATGGGTCAAAATTGGTTCGTCAAACGGATCGCTAAAAGTTCAAATTTATGACAGATTATGAGTTTAAGGCCTACCATAAACTTCTTTTGTTCTATTAAGTACCGATCATTGCCAAATGAATGGATGATTTTCTTGAATACTTTTCTCCTGCTTTTTCCCATGCTATGTCACACCAAAGACTATATACGTAATGACTGGAACTCTTGTTACAATTACGCTTACTAGTATCCTATTTTTACTTCGTACTAAGTCCCCATTTCGACGAAAAATCCTCCTGAATATACGCTAGAATGCACCAAATTATTTCCAAAACTTTGAAATTTTCTGGGGGAGGCTTTCTATACCATACCTTCTACAAATTTTCGTCGCATGGTTTGTCCCCCCCACTTATTTCCGAGTAGCGCCGTCCCTGATGTCTGTTAAACCTGACACCAGTAGTCCGTTTGTAATTGTTGCTCGCATATTGGCTAAATATTTACTTAAACAGTCAATTCACCGAAATGGCTTTAATTTTTATCCGTTTTTACAAATTTAACTTGGACTATGACCGAAATTTCAAAAGCGAAAAAAAAATTAACCGGATGTTAGCTCAGTTGCTTAGCGCACACGCTATCGGTGCGGGAGGTCTCGGGTTCAAATCCCAGGTCGGTCTAGTCGGCACAGTGTCTCGAACGGCTCGCCACCGCTGCGACGTTCGTTCGGAGCTGTGTAGCCCAGACGCTAAGCCGCGGAGATGGACCACGACACTCGTTACGCGCTTCGGCGTAATACCGCGAGTGAACTGATTTGATTTTTTTTATGACCGAAATTTTACCGGAAAAAAACAAAGCAGGTTCGATAGGCCTACCGGTTATAGTCTAAAGCAGGGGTGGGGAACCGGCAAAGCACAGCGGGCCACATTGATTGCATAATATTTTCAGCGGGCCACATTTACTTTCAATTTGTTAATTTTGTTTTAAAAATAAGCAATATTACGAAGCAAATTTATGAAACTTTCACGCTGAGCATGGGCGTCCGCAGGGGGGGCAAGAGGGGGTCCCCTGAAAAACCAAAAAAGTTGAAAAAATACGCATGAAAAAATGCAAGTTAAGAAACTACACAAAAAGTTGAATAATACAGATGAGTTTACTACACAACGAATAAAATAACAAAACATTTCGCAATAATCTGTTTAATTAAAGCAGGGGTGGGCAACTTTCTGGTGATACTAGGCCACAAATTATAAATATAGGCTTCCAGAGGGCCGCAGTTTTTAGAAAAAAAAACACTTCTTGGCTGGAGTAATACTAAAAAAGGGTCTGTCGCGTGAAAAAGAGGTCTCTGAAATAAAAGATGACTAGAAAAACAAGATCTTCAGCCTGGAAAATAGCATTCAAAACAGTTCGTGTGTTGATTGGGGTTTGAACTTGATCGCAAAAAAAACAGGTTTCAGAACCAATTGGCTATTAGCACATGCTTTGGCGGGCCGCAGGTTGCCCACCTCTGAATTAAAGCATAAAAGAGTTTGTCTAGTTGTCTAAATGCTGCTGTCTAAATCAGTCCGGCCGTTCAATGAGTAAAAACTCCACTCTTCACACATCATTGAAACTGGTTTTACGTTTAGGCATGCTGTTACCAAGGCCAGTGCTAAGCACGTTAGAAAATATTGGTACAGGTCCCGAACATCATTTTACGTTGATCTGTACGAGTTATTGCGTGATACTTAATTCATTTTTTGTTCTCTACATGATTCCATTCGTTTAGGTTACTTTCTTGTCTTTCAAGGCCGTATGCAATAGTACATACTATCGCATTCTATTCAGGTCAACAGACTTGGCGATTTATCTTTTGTCTTGACGCAAAGACTAGAAAAGTGTCTTTGTGTCAAATGCTACTCTTCAGTCAAACCACAATCGGATAGACTGGTGAAAGATAAGCAGGCGCACACTTCGCATAAGATGAAGAATTCGGTTAAAAGTTTTTGTGCGTCTTTTTTATTGATCTTCAATCTCAAATCTTGGTTATACTCGTGGTATTACCCAGAAGCTGCGTGCAACGAGTGGCAAAGACCATCTCCGTAACTTAGCGCGTGAGGAACTTAGCTTTGAACTCCAAAAAAACGTGGCGAGCCATTGGCGGTGGCCGTGAACAGCACTGTATTTGATTTGACAGGTCGGATATCGAACCCCAGATCTCTGACTTTCAAAGCAATATCGTTACTGCTACACCAATCAGCCGATTACCAATCCGTCATGTGGACGTACGTATACTAGCAAATTCACGCGGCAACAGCAGCATGTCCAATTTTACTTTTTGCATCTTGTATAGAAAAATTCTGGTTTTTGCCTATATTCCTAGTATCGTATCTTGTATCTCGTATCTTGTAAAACAAATTTGGACTTGTTGCTGATGTGCTACTGGTACGCCTTGATGGCAGAAACTGCGCTGCCGCTACATTGCAATAAAAAAATTGAGCAGCACTGATTTATAGGCCGTAGCTATAAGTTTGATTTTCAGAGCTCAAACTACTTTTTATTTTGACATTTTGGATCAGAACGTCGCTATCGGTGCGGGAAGTCTGGGGTTCGATTCCCGGATTGGTCAAATCGGACACAGTATCGCTAACGGCTCACCACCGTTGTGACGTTTCCTCGAAGGTTAAGCAGCGGAGACAGGCCCCGCCACTCGTTACACACTTTGGCGTAATAGCGCAAGTATAGTGAAGATTTGATTGTTTTGAAATGTAAGCATCAAACCAACCACATACAACAAGACCTAGGAAAACAATGCAAAAAGAAAGTTGTTTAAACAGACTGTCAACCCTAGTGGCACATAAATTGATTTATGTCCGCATAATGCACAGTAACATGAAAGAAGAGTTCTGCACGTATGGCATCGGCCGATGCCGGACGTATGGTCAAGTTGGTCACCCTATCACTGGCACTTACCTGACTATAGTTTTCACTAAGATGGCCATCTCGAGAATGTTTTTGCCCCCCCCTGCATTTTTTTCTGCGGACGCCCATGACGCTGAGTTGTTTTTTGGGGCAAAATCATAGTTTTTTGCCGCAAAATCAGAGACTTTTGCGCGTTTTTTATGCCACAAAATATAGCATGTAGCAGCATGTGAAGCAGTTTTTGCAAAAACTTAATATTTCCTATTCTACCAGTGTCGCGAAATAGGAAATGGTATTACTTCGCTGACAGGATGATTGATAAGAATTGTATGACAAACCGTAGGAATTTATTTGTTCTTAGATCTGACCACACGAAAAAACCAGTACCTTTTTCACCAAACGAATATAATTATCGACCCAACTTAACTCACTTAGCTACGGTACTCACCGTACTGCTTTTATATAAACACAAGCTCCACTGCTCACTTCAGTAACACTATACAACAAGGGCTATACCCTTCAGCATACAACAATATTGCTTACTCTACGCACACTAAATTTACACTCGAATAGCTCGAGAACGTTCTACAGCATTCTCAAAAGGAAACAAGAAGAGAAATCACATGACGTGCAAAAACTCACACCAAATCACAGCAAACACGATTGTGACGTCAACAGAAATCATATGACATGCAAAAATTCACACCAAACCGCAGCAAACAACAAATGTAACGTCACAAGCACAAATTTTAACTCAGTGAAATTACGTAAAGGAGAGATCTGTCGAGAATATTCACGAGAGAAATTACGTCAGTAGAAATTTATGACTTCATAACGCAACCTTACGAAACAATCCTGCGAATAAAATTTCGGAAAAACAACGCATCGGTCCAAAACCTACTACAGTATACAAAGCATATAAAACAAAACACATTGAACAGTTATATCGTTACAACCAGTTCGTTGTACGCTTAACAAAGTTCTGACGCAAGCCTCATTCAAAACTTAAGCGGGCCGCAGGTTCCCCACCCCTGGTCTAACATCACATTACTAAAAATATCAAAAAAATAGTAGAGTAAGTGGACTATTTTTAAATTTTTAGTACCGAAATTTCGCTGAGATCCGAAACAAACCTTGGCTGTTGCTAAGCCTAGTAGAGTAGCATTCACGATTTGGTGTTGAACGGGCAAGCCGTAAGGCGGGCCTATGGCATTCCAGCCAGCCATTATATCCGCAAGTTACTGTCATATTTGAAACACCAAGCGACAGATTGAGCTGGTCGTAGTCATCAAAGAGAGAATAAATTATTCCGGACGCCACCACATTTTTTCCTCAGTTGCTGGGAAGATATGCTTTTTCCATCTCAAAAAACGTTTGGTGAAACAGTTTCTTCTTGTCGTCTCTATATTTTAAATCTTGAATTTGCACCAAATATTCAGGAAAATTTAAAGTTTATGCAGATTATGTTGCCAATCAAACTTGCAATGCCTTGCACTGTTGCATATCAGCATTCAGCAATGCATTGAACAAGCACAATCAAAAACATCATCGCAAGAGTGTTATTGCCAAAAGACAATTCATCATTTTAGTTTAAAATAATGAAACTAAGACAAATCTGCAATTTGATCGCTAGACACTAGCCCAGAGCCTACACCAAACACTGCCCAGAGCAGAGCCTAGACCATAAACATAAACTTAGACTATTTTTGCTGAAAATAAATTAGTGGTTATAACAATTAAATAAATCTAGAGTGAGTTCAATCTAAGTAGCAATTAAAAAAAATAGACCAAGTACACTTCTCTCCTTTACTGTATTAGCAGCTTGATTTATCATTGTACAAGTCCCTTTTGTCAGCATGCTGGTATATTTGTCAGCCTATCGCAATCACATATTTTTACACCTGGAGGGTGAGTTTTTTTAGTCTTTTTAATTAAATGTAATTAACGTGTGTGCCTGAGATATCGCAAGGTGTGCGCTGAACACCTTGAACCTTTGGAGAATACGCCCCTGGCTAGCGCATGCTAGTTAAAGAAAGTAATGTAGGATCCTAATTGGCAGAAATAAGGCTTGTAGGCTCTAAGCACTCGGCTTATAGTATCGTATTGCAAGAACGCTACTGAGCTGAACTACAGTTCCTAGATTTCCAAAGCACAATGGCATATCAGTAGGCTACTTTAATACCTTACACAGAACCGGCGGCAGAGCAGTCGACTTGGTGGGGGGGGGCAAGCGTTTATTAGGGGAGGCCAAAGTTTAAAATTAAGCACAACAGCCACTGTCTTCAAAAGAGTAAGCTTGTTAATTGAGGGGGCCAAGCATGTCGATTGGGAGGCCAGGCCCCCCCTTGGCGCCGGCCTTGGCTTTACAACTAAAATAAGCGAACTCTTCATCTGTATTATGCTTTTCCGCAATACTGATACACCGAATAGGTTGTCCAAGCAATCTTTTCATCATGAATTTATTTCTGACTTTCATATGGATTATGATGTAGGCCTAACAAGTAACAATAGCAGCCTAGCCATTTATAAAAAAGGACTTTGATCACAGAAAACGCTACTACTCAAACGACCTTCCTGAATCTTAGTTTGAAGCTCTTTAGATTTTGATACTAATTATGACATTTGCTGACAAGTAAAAATTTATAAAAATTTTGGAAATTTCGGGGGGGGGAGCCAGATCCCCTGCCCCCCCCCCCCCCCCCCCCCCCCATAAATACGCGCATGAGCAAACCCAAACCGGAGCGTTTTAATGAACTGAACCGAAATTTGAAACCGCTGTTGAACCCTAACCGAACCTGAACCGTAAAAATTAAACAGTTCGACTACCTGGCGAAAACAGCTTTTTTAAAGCTATTCTGATGTTTTGTACCGATAACCCATTGTTCAAATTCTAGGCTAATTTTTCATTTGCACTGGCAGTGATGGGCACGATAAAATTTTCGGTACTTCAGCAATAACGATAACCGATAATTTCAAAAAATCCCTGGGCGATACCGATTGTAATCGGTAAATTTCAATTTCTTAAGGTGATATCGATAATCAATAAATTTTTCCGATATATGTTGCGTTAAATTTTCGATGTATTTGACGAAGCTTTTTTAGAAGTCAAATTTCGAAAATATTTTTCTAGATTTTTAAGGAAAGAGAGCAGTTCACGGACTCTGCCATGGGATTAAACACAACAAAGACATTTTCTAAAATTGCAACAAGATTTTATGGACACAGCATATTTTTCCACAGCGCCAACTTACTAACTTTGAACACCGTGTGCAGAGCCGTGTGCATGAAGAATCGTTTATCTCGACAATTTATCGGCGATAACAAAATGTATCACAAAAGCGATATCTGGAATCAACAAATGAAAACTGTATCACCGATAAATGCCCATCTCTGTGCACTGGTGGTTCAGCGAGTCTACTATCAAGATTTTAATATTCGTTTCATATGAATAAACATTCGTTCGTTTTTCGATTGCAGCAACAATTTTTAAGAGACATTTGCAATTACTTTTAATCGTTTAATCATGCAGCGGTCGGAAGGTCACGACTTTAATTATTGACATAAAATCCCCGTGGGGATGTTTGAGTGACATTTTTTAACTGCAAATAAATTTACCCTGAGCATTTCTATTTTTTTCGTTTTGGTACAGAAGAGTTTTATCACAAAATAAAGTCCAAAAAAATCAAGCCTTCATTATACTCGCGGTATTCCGCCAAAGCGTGTAACGAGTAACGGGGCCCGTTTCCGCCGCTGACCAGTGAGCACCCAGGCAACTCAGCTTTTAGGCAACTCGAAGAAAACAACCGCGGTGACGAATCCCTGGCGATACTGTGTCCGATTTGACCGGCCCTGGATACGAATCCCAGACCTCCCGCACCGATAGCGATGTCGTTACAACTAAGTCCAACAAGCTAAAAAGCATTTGGCCTAATGTATTGTCCGACCAGTTGGACAAAAAATTGAATTCAGTAAAACTTGTTTTCATAGGTCCCCTACTTTCCCTGCTTTTAATGAGATCCATAAGTTTTAATCGCTATTTTGACAGCTAAGATCTAATAAAAAATCAAAAAATAATTAATGTAAAATATTTTGCATTCAAGAAAATGTCGAATTCAATTTGGATCAAATTCCTGAAAATATTACTCCAAAACTTTTAATGGTAGAAATCAATTTTGATTTGAAATGACATTTAAACTGGAACTCTAGTCTATCACTAAATGCAGCTTGTGTCCAACAAAGGGTGTCTAAGTAAACCATGCTAAATGTAGCCTACAGCTTATGACTACGTGATCACTAAAACTACCCTTCACGTTATTGAAATCAGTTTTTGCTTACTAGGCTACATAACCACTAAAAATGCTCTTGCCAATGTTTTCAAAACTATTCTTCACGCAATTGAGATCAGTTTTAGCAAATTCTTAAGACGAACTCCCGCATTTGAACGCTAGGTCACTTTTCACAATGCAATCTGATTGTAGACTGCTAAAATAGATCTATAAGTACTCATGCGTAAAAACGAAATCACGTTATAGA
Organism: Trididemnum miniatum; assembly: GCA_964006365.1. NCBI lineage: Eukaryota > Metazoa > Chordata > Ascidiacea > Aplousobranchia > Didemnidae > Trididemnum > Trididemnum miniatum. The sequence continues at coordinate 7,911,788 of OZ023246.1, forward strand.
GTCGGACAACCCGAAAAGAGAAAGCTCTATTGGGAAGGTATTGTGGCTAAGCTTAAACTGATATTAAATAAATGAGTTATGAAGGGTAAAATTGCACAAGCAACAGAACAATACGTTTTAAAAAGTAAGAAGGAATACCATCAGGAGTATATGATAATTTATCAGCCAGATTATGTATTGGCATTAGTAGGCCTATATCTTCTGAGACCTCAATATCTTTCATAAACTGGGAAAAATTTAAGTGAGGGACCAACTCTAAATCAAGACCATTGTCAGAAGTGAAAACACCATGAAAGAAAGTGTTCAGCGAATCAGCCTTATCTGCATCACTCTCAGCTATACCGTTGGGAGTGTTTAGAGGTGGGATCTGACGGTTGCCCGAGGATTCGCCACATGGAAGATTCGCCACACAGCAGGTGAGACATACGACCCAACCCCTCGACCCCAGCTCCCTGACCCCAACCCCCCTGACGCAACCCCCGACCCAACCCCCCCGACCTCAACCCCCCGAACTCAATCCCCCGACCTCAACCCCCCTAACCCCAACCTATCATCGTTGTGTGGCGAATCTTCCACATCGGCACTGTTGCACTTGCAAACGTTTGTCCGACGCTTACGCTCCAATTCTCGGTCACATTTGTATGTCTCACTCGTTGTGTGGCGATTCCTATGGCAACCGATCTGACTATTGCTGTTTAATCTAAGTAACATACCGGTTACCATAAAAGCGATATTTGTTTACGTTGTTACATATGGACGACTCGATCGAATCATGCCAGCACTTCACTGCATTATGATAGTCCTTGGCAGTTTGTTTGTACTTTGATTTCATTACAGAGTTCATTTTCGAGAGTTGATATATTTTCAAATTATATTGAACGGAAAATTCAACAGTAATTGAGGGAGACTGCGAAGAGAGCTTGCGCTCTTCGAGTCAGCAGCCACCCGTTACATAATATGTCAAATGCGATCGGCTCCAGCCGTGAATCGAACCCGTCACGTAGGATCTGTCACCTGCGCGCGGTACCGCTAGGCCATGTCGCTGACATATAGCTTTTGTTTTTCCTTCAGAAGTTTCTTGATGTGTATTGGTTTTCTTCTATGTTGATATCTTTTATATTTAGGCACAAAACAGTCAATAGTCTGCGAAATAACATCAACGAAGTAATCATATAACTACTAAATGTCATTGCTGTTTGCTTCTATAATACTATTCCAATCAATTGAAAGCAAGTGTGATGAAATTTCACAGTAATCTGCAGTTCTGAAATTAGGTCTATAAGTAGCTCTTCCCTTCAAGGTTGCCAGGTCCAGCTGAGCAAAATATGCCGAACAGCGTATACAAATCTGCCAAACGGAACCAAAATATGCCAAATAACCTTGAATTTGCGAACAAGCGCAAATCTTCTGATAACCCAACGCAGTACTTTTCACACGAAAGGCCACACAGCCACATATGAAAAAATGGGTCACACTGATTGAAAGAGCAAAAAAGGGTCTTCACATCCGCAGATGTCCTATTTTTTCCACTGAAAATTGGTAAAGAGCAAAAAAAGAAAAAGTCTACGGCTTGATTAACCACTGGAGTTTATATTTCCGTAAGTGCTCGCGAGCCGCATAAAATGGTCAATTTGCCCACCCCTGACCTAAGCAAAGACCGGTCATCCTATTTTTAGGATTTTGCGGACGCAGTCGCAAATTCCTTAGCGTTCTAAAAAAGGACTACCAAAAGGGGTAATCCTGTTTTTAGGATCCTGTAAACGGTTTGCTTTTTCATTTGTGAACTCTATTAAGTTATTACGAGTAATAGCCAATAAACCCCAGAAATGATGAATTTTTTTGCCAATGTAACGAAATATCAATTTTAAACACGATAAACGCAGTACAGTACTTCTTCGATTATCCGGTCTAGTTGGGACACCATTTCTTACAAACCTGAGCGGATAAGCAAAAAGAACGAATAATTGAATTCCTTAATTTAATCCAAAACAAAGCAGCAAGAAACAGATTGTAATGCATCAAAACTTCACACGAGGGTCCACATCAATTACTGCTCAGCATTGGAGGGTTGCAGTCAGGGTCGGATTTACCAATAGGCTAGGCAGGCTGAAGCCTAGGGCCTCGGAAAAATAAAGGGCCTCATCACGAACAACGAAGACCTTTTTATCAAGACCTTTTTTTTGGAAATCGACCATCAAGATCTTTATTGGCCTAAACGTAGAGACAAGAGCGTATTTAGGGGGGGGGGGGGGGGGCATTGGCCTTGCCCACCATTTCTTTTGACTCCGCCTTTTAGTAAAAAAAAAAAAATTAATGGTGCCAAGTGACTGAAATAGGCCAGACTCTTTTGATGGTTTCTGTAGCTTATGGCCAGGGGCTAGGATGAGGGGCATCAGGGCCGAATTTACCAATAGGCTAGGCAGGCTGAAGCCTAGGGCCTCGGTGAAATAAAGGGCCTCGTCACGAACAATGAAGACCTTTTTTGTTGAAATTTTTTTTTAAAACCTTTTTTTTCAAAACCTTTATCAACACCGTTTTTTTGAAAATCGACCGTAAAGACCTTATAAGCCTAGCCGCCTAAACGTAGAGACAAGAGCGTATTTAGGGAGGAGCATTGTGCCATGCCTCCCCCCTCCTTTGACTCTGCCTTTTAGTAAAATAGAACAAAATTAATGGTGCCAAATGACTAAAATAAGCCAGACTCTTTTGATGGTTTTTGTAGCTTATGGCCAGGAGGGTAGGATCAGAGGTATGCATCCTCCCACCAGACATTTTCATAAATGTTTTTGATGCATGCAATTTTTCCGTAATTTTGAACCTCTTCTATAGCAATAGGAAATCGTGCGAAGAAAATGCATCATAATTGGCAAAGCCCTCAGAATTAGGGTCAAAAAATTTAAACAAAATTTGCGTGAAAATTATTCAGAAAGCTCTAAAATGACCATTACAGCATGTACATTTTCAAAAATTTTCCGGGGGGCATGCCCCCGGACCCCCCTAGAGCCTTTTCTGTGTTTCAAACAGCTTCAAATTAGTTCTGCCAAAAAACTACGCTTAAAAAATGTGTGGAAATTATGCACCCCCCCTTTTCAAAATTTCTCGCAACGCCACTGCGTAGAGATGAGTCTGATCGTTGCTCACTAGGGCCTCATTGATCGAATAGCCTAGGGCCTCTCATTGTCTAAATCCGGCCCTGAGGGGCATGCATTCTCCCACCAACCATTTCGAAAATGTTTTTGATGTAGGCCTTATGCAATTTTTCCATAATTTCGAACCTCTTCCATAGCAATAAGCCTTTAGCACGTACCTCGAAAACGTGCGAACAAAATGCATCATATTTGGCGAAGCACTCAGAATTAGGGTCTAAAAATTTGAACAAAATTTTCGTGAAAATTATTCAGAAAGCACTAAAATAACCATTACAGCATGTAAATTTTCAAAAATTTTCCGGGGGAGCATGCCCCCGGACCCCCTTAAAGCCTCTTTTGTGTCTCAATCAGCTTCAAATTAGTTCTGCCGAACAAAAACACGCTTGAAAAAAAAGTGTGAAATCATTGCCCCCTCCCCCCCCCTTTCAAAATTTCTCGCTTCGCCACAGTGTAGAGATGAGTCTGATCGTTGCTCTCTTGGGCCTCATTGATCAAATAGCCTAGGGTCTCTCATTGTCTAAATCCGGCCCTGGTTGCAGTTTTTTTTTTTTTTTTTATTGAAAACAATGTAAGTATCCGCGACAGTTAATATTACAGTAGACTTATCTATTACCCTCACAATAACTGGAAATTGCTAAGTTGGTGCATTAATTTAACTCCAGAATATCATCATTAGTATCACTTGCAACAACAGGCCTAAAAATGAATCAACTGTGGGTTGTCTTCGCGAAGATTCACGTTTTTCGACAGCTATCTCGCTAGGTCGTACCAACGTTGGAGTGTAGGCCTACTATAACATGATGTCAGTTTTAGAAATTTTGTTTCAAAACATCTCACACACTTTCAGTTTTCCTTCAATCGACAAAACAACTCTTTTGCGTTTAGCCATCTCAAAATCTAGGGTCAAGGTTTTTTTGTACAACCGACACTGTCGACTACAGTAATAACCAGTGCTCGAGTTGTAAAAACACTTATGGGGATGGTGCAACTTGTCACGCAGACGTAAGAAAGGATGGCCATGATTCTTATAAGGGAATAGTTTATGCTAAAATATTTTATGAGGGGATACCGCATCTCCCCTCAAGTAGAGTACTGGTAATAGCTTGTCATTCCAGCTGTCTCGTTTCAATGGTTCCGTATACCGGACGAAGGAGCTCTGCTAGGTTACAATGGCAATTGGCAATTGAGTAAAATAATATGAAAACAATACTTCATTATTACGTCATTAAGTATTATCTGACCCTATGGACGGATAATCGAATACCGGATAAACGAGGTACGGATAATCGAGGAAGTAGGCCTACTGTAGGTCGTCAAACAAGGACTATACCAGAGGATAGGGGTAGTCTTATTTTTAGAACGCACATCGTTTCACGTCTTTAAAATTTTTTTGTTGTGAGGCCCGCGGACACTTACAGAAATATAAACTCGTTAGTTGGTGGTACAGAACTTAAAAATTGCCAGAAAATTCATATGAAACCTCTGGCAAATATAAACTCCTGCCGTGAATCAAGATTTTTTTTATTATATTTTTGCTCTTCACTGATTTTCAGTGGAAAATAGGGCATCTGAGGACGAGTAGACTTTTTTTGCTCTTCCAATCAGTACGGCCCTCGGCTTCAAAAATTTTTTCAAATGTGGTCCTTTGTGTGAAAAGTTTGCTCACCCCTGCTTTACGCCAAAAACATCTCATTAGTCTTGTACCAGAGATGTACGGAGTCGCATTTTTGAGACTCCGACTCCAATCCTGCTCCAAAAGTACAGAATCCTACTCCAATCCTGCTCCGGTTTACGTCAAAAATCAAAACTCCAACTCCTGTTTTCACTCCTGTTACTCGAAGAATTTTTGCAAACTTTGCAATCACAATGTTATCCAAACTTTAGGCCTATGTTAAATTTCACGCAAGTGAGATTACTGGTGTTTAGAGACCAGTAATGCCTCACAGCGAGCATAACTTTTGACAATGTTCAGTGTACATTACAATAATGACTTAAAGAAATGGTTTCTCCGGCTCCAGTTTTGACGTTAAACTTCAGAGAGCATAACTTTTGACAATGTTCAGTGTACATTACAATAATAACCTAAAGAAGTGGTTACTCCGGCTCCAACTTCTACTCCATTTTTGATGTTAAACTTAACTCCGAGTCCAATCCGGCTCCGGAAAAATTTGCTTGACTCCGGCTCCTGCTCCGGATCCGGCTCCTGAACAACACTGTCTTGTACTCAAAGCGAGTGTTGCCATTTATAATTCAATGCGGATAAGGCAATCCGAACCATTGACTTATCCGCGCTGTATTCAGAGTTGCCAGGTTGGGCGACTTATCGCCAATTGGGCTACTTTTAATCATGATTGGCGGCTGAAATTTTGGATTGGCGACTTGCGACTTTTTGGGCTACTTGCGAGCAAGTTTTGGCGATTTTTTTTAACAATCGGCTACTTTTAAAAATATGTTTCATTGAAGAAAGCTACGTTGAATTGTAAGAGAAGTGTTTGATTTTGCAACACTGCGTGCAGGAGCGTGTTTAGTAGAAGGCCACTGTGCCATGCCCCCCCATTGAATTTGCCTTTTAGTAAAAAAGAACAAAACTAATGGTGCCAAATGACTGAAAAAATTTGATGGTTTCTGTAGATTGTGGCCAGGGGCGGATTCAGGGGAGACAGGATGAGGGGTATGAATCCTCCAGCAGAAATTTTTAAAAATGTTTTTGATCTGTCACAATTTTTCCATCAGTTCGAACTTCTTCGATAGCAATAAGCCTTACGCCTAAGCACGTATACAGCGTAATCGAAAATGTGTGAACAAAATGCATCATATTTGGCGAAGCGCACAGACTTAGTATCAAAAAATTTAATCAAAATTTGCCTGAAAATTATTCAAAAAGCACTAAAATAGCGATTACAACAAGTCATGTAAATTATTCAAAATTTTTTCAGGAAGCATCCCCCCGAACTTGTTTTTCAATCAGCTACAAATTTGTGCTGCCAAAAAAGATACCGTACGCTTGAAAAAACGTGGGGTTTTCAAGCCAATCAGCCAACCCTTACCAGCGCATCACATGATCAGTGTTATACGGTATTAAATTATCAGTGATGTTTAGTGTCAGTCAGAGCCGGCGCCAGAGTAGTCGACTTAGGGGGGTCAAACGTTTGTAAGGGTGGGGGAAGTTCGAATTTAAGCACAAAAGCTGCTGTCTTCAAAAGAGAAAGCTTTTTGAAGGGCGGGGAGGGGGGGCAAGCATGTCGATTGGGGAAACCCTTGGCGCCGGGCTTGATGTAAGTGCAATCCTAGCAACATTTTAAGGCATTGGCGACTGAAATTTTGGGCTTGTGTTTTTTCTACCAGAACAAAGTGTGCTTTTCTACAAGTTTTCTTCTTTGATATTTAATTCTTTTTTATGATATGAGATATTCCAAACTATTATAGCTAATTTTTTTTTAAGATTAAGCAGGTGCATGTTAAGCGTAACTGATGATGTGTTGAACGCTATTTCAACCACAGTTAGTTAAAACAAAGTATGGTTTTTAAGGAAGTGTAAAATTATTTTTTTTCCAAAACTGCAGGCTACTTTCATATAAACAATAGGTACGGTAAGAAGCAAAATTGTAATAAGTGTGCAGTGAGATATTGATAAAGCTTGCCTAATGAATCATCTTCACTGTGCATGATTTAGCAAAAACGTTATATGGTTGCTAAAATTATACTGTTTTCTGGGACTTTGTGACAATGAAGTCGGCGTCAAAAACTTGGGCTACTTTTAAATGGAATTGGCTACTTTTGGGCTACTTGGAGCAAAAATAATCTGGCAACCCTGGCTGTATCATAAATAAGTACCAACACTAGCTAAAAAAAGCTGATCAAAACTGTCAACATGTTGCCAAAAACAAAAAAATGCCAAGCACTGTTTAAAAAAATGCCAATTTCATAAAAAATGCCAAAAATATGCCAAGCTATAACGTATATGCCAAACAAAATTTTCCGTGCCAAACCACTTCAAAAAATGCCAAATTTTTGGAATTTGGTATGGGGCGCCGTTTGGAAGAAAACTATTCGTTTTGTGAACCATGTTTTTTGAGCTTATTTAGACCATAGTTTGTCCGATATGTATATTGGAAATGTCCTACTTGTAGGCTATATCGGACAAATAAGTCGGACAAAATCGTTTTTTCCAAACGGCGCGCAAAAACAATTTTGTGACCCCTGTTTTTCGTGCTTATTTGGACTATAATTAGTCCGATATATACATGGGAAATATCCGACTTATATATTGGACAAATTGTGCTCTAAGTCGGACCAAAAAACACACGCAAAATAAGTCGGATATTTTCGACTTACTTGTTAGCTTGTTTGTTTAGACTCAAAAAGCATGGTTCACAAAACGTATAGTTTTTTCCAAATGGCGCCCCATACACATCGGACAAATTATGGTTTAAATAAGCTCAAAAAACATGGTTCACAAAACGTGTAGTTTTTTTCCAAACGGCGAATTTGTCCGATATATAAGTCGGAAATATCCGACTTGTTTTGCGTGTGTTTTTTGGTCCGACTTAGAGCACAATTTGTCCGATATATAAGTCGGATATTTCCCATGTATATATCGGACTAATTATAGTCCAAATAAGCTCAAAAAACAGGGGTTACAAAATTGTCCGACTTATTTTGCGCGTGTATTTTGGTCCGACTTAGAGTACATTTTGTCCGATATATAAGTAGGATATTTCCAATATACATATCGGACAAACTATGGTCTAAATAAGCTCAAAAAACATGGTTCACAAAACGAATAGTTTTTTTCCAAACGGCGCCCCATAATTTGGCATAAAAAATGCCAACCTGGCAACTCTGCTTCCCTTTTTTCTACAGGAAAAGTGAGTTTTAAGTAAGTCTGAACCATTGTTGCCAACTTAGCTACTTAGTATCTAGATCTAGATACTGTTTTAGTCCCCTAAGATACCAATTTTTTCGTCTAGATCCTAGCTACTTATCTAGATACTTCTATAACTATCCAGTTTATTTATTGTTTTATCCCTTCGCGGAAGAAAGCCAAAAATTATTGCTTTAATTTTGTGAGCCGTTCTTCCGAGTGTTCAGCTCAGTACCGGTAGGCCTACTAACCTACAGGTTGTTAACGACGACGGGAATATTCAGAATTTCCTATGTCCACTGCGAGCCAGTGTACCTTCACCGCCTGGCAATATGTCTGACTTCTTAAAAACACTTGACTTTTCAGACGAGGCTTTATTGATTTAAAATCAGAAACAAATATGATCTCAACCAAATGGCGAGGCAATAAACAGTAAGGCGGTAAAAAATAACTGAAGTTTTCTCAACTCAACTAAAAATGAACTCAAAATAATCAATGCAATTGTGTGTCTAGCTTCGGCGATGCACGATTTAATCTGATCTAGACACGCCAGTCAGTGTAGAAAACAAATTAAAGAAAAAAGGGGAAACTGCTTCAAGCAGCTGTGCACAGATGTTGAAATTCAATGTAATCATCATAATTAGGAAATAAAAACCTGCAGTGCAGTAGAAGCGCGCTGTACTACTTGAAAAGGTCAGATGATTTTGCAACATATTAAAAACGTGAGAGCCGTTATAGGTCCTCAGGTTCCATACCTTGATAACACAAAGGTGGTGCTGTAACACAGGTATAGTGGGAATCGTGTAAACGGTTTGCTTTTTCAAATATTTTTAGCATTGTTAGCTCCATTATGACGAGTAATAGCCAACAAACACCGAAATTACCGTAATAGATTTTCTAACCGTAGCGTAACGAAGATCAATTTTAAATTATGTAAAACGAAGCGCGTCCTAAAAAAAAGACTACTTGGAGGGGTAGTCCTTTTTCTACAATCCTGTAAACGGTTTGCTTTTTCAAACCTTTTTTAAACTACTAAGTGTTTTAGGCTTCGCCTCTACGCAGTACACAATGCACATTCGTCTTGTAGACTTTTGGAATATTGTGGTGTTTTGTTGAAAAACTTTGATTGAGCACATGAGAAGTTAATTTTTTTGATTGTTTTGCATAAAGTTGCAGTGGAGTAAGCCTACAGTATTGAAAAGGATAGCGTGCTGTGCACAAGATTCACAGAGTGATGCTAATGCTAATACATATAGCCTACACTGTTGGTGCGTAAGTTTACCAGGAAGTTAATGAAACTGCTGAATTTAAAGTTCAGTCCATTTAAAATCATTATAGGGCCAATTGCTGAAAGCTGATGATATGACTTGACTAGCAGATCCATGATATTTTTCTGTTGTGTTTATTTTCATTTATTTTTGCTTGAATGTGGGGCTATGATGTGTATAAAGGTGTTTCGATGTCACTGCGACTAAAATGTGTCTTGATTAGGCAGAATATTTCTCGAAAAACTGATCATATGTGCTATCATTAAATGCTGTATATAAGTTACTTCATATCAGACTCCGTAAAATCGCTTGTTTTTTGTCGTATCAACGCACTTTTTGTAGTTAGATATTACTCTAGATACTTTTGTCGTTTAGATGTGGTTTAATCAAAAATCTAGCTACTTTCTAGATACTTTTGGTAAACAATCTAGATACTTGAGTAAATTGAGATCTGGCAACACTGGTCTGAACTAGAATGATCACAAGTTGCAATGAAAGCAGTGAAAGGAGCAGATGCGCAAAACGATTCAACAAACTGAAAGCTAGGGTCACTACACAGCAACAAGTTAAGAGTATTACCGCTAAGATGAGTAGGTTTGGAAATACGTTGAATCGGTGTTACTAAATAGTACATGTCCGCGATGTCAACGATGTCCGCGATGT
>OZ023246.1:7921931-8076784 GCA_964006365.1 Trididemnum miniatum
CCTGGGCCAAAATACCCCAAGAACTAAAAGGATACCGTAAAATGGGGATACTTTACCCAATAGGGTCAACTTTGCCCACACTTGGTACATTTTCGATTGCTAAGCGCCATAGTTTTTGTGCAAAATTTTTTTAACTATATTTGATTTTACTTTTGAAGCAACTAGATACATAAGCTTTAATTTTAATGCAAAAAATGTGATAGGCTATATAGAACAACAGTTTCTAACCCAAACCTACTTAAAAAAATGTTGTATAAAAAAAAATTAAAATGCATCCCTAAAAATTTGCCATGTGGTTCAAAGGTCACTTATGGCAGACAAGTTTTGAATTTATACCGTACCGAAACTCGTTATAAGGTCACCATTACACAAAAACAAAATTTTAAGCCTAAGATATTCCAAAAATATGACGATAAAAGAATGAAAATTCAGTATGACGATGAAAGAATGAAAAGGAAAAAAATCTAAAAGCAGGGCATGTAATGGAATGGAATGGAATGGAATGGAAGATGGAATGGAAGAGGAATTTTGGTATGGAATATGGAAGACTTCAGGTATGGAAAGGAATGGAAGATTTTAAGAATGGAATGGAATGCCATCTTCCATACTTTCCATACCTGGATTAGTTTAACAGAATAATAAATCTTGATCTATGAGTAAAAAAAGGAAAAAAAAACAATCAAGCAACAACAATAGCGTTACTTGCAGAGTTGCAGTGGCACTGCGTGACAGTATTGCTAAATGGTAGATGGTGACGCAGCCTGGAAACTACGCGGTAAGCCGGTAAGTGCCGTGTGCACAAACGGTGACAGAGTTCGCACTACATTCTATTGCTTCGCGGAAAACTTCAAAGTGTTCACAATCACAACTTCAAATTTATTCAAAATTATTAAAAACAAGATGTCACTCAATTGGACGAATGCTTTCACCTGGCGTTGTGCTGGCGCAAGTCTGCGACTTTTACCAAAAAAGCTTTTCTCTTTTGATGTTATTAGAGCAACGCAAGTACAAAAACAAGCTGTCAATCAAACAACTTGTAAAATCTGGCGGGGTCCTGCAGCGGCTGCAGCTGCAGCTTCTCGCAAAACAATTTTCGCAAAAGCAAACTTTGTTTCATTTCGACGATAATTTTCAGTTTACACCTTAGATATTGCATTGATTTTAATTGTTTATTTTGAAGTTTGAGATGCAATATGCGAACTCACCCAGCGCGAAGCGAACAGGTAGTGGTAAACAAAATGTCGGCAGAGATAATAATCACAGTTTTTTGATTTTTTCAATGATACAGATTTTCAGTACTTAGGTCTTACTAAAAGCAAAATTAAATAAATCCAATTCAAATTAATTAAATTAAATTAATTAAATAAATAAATTCACTTGCATGTGGACTGAGCTTGAGGTACAGCATGGCAGTACGAAGTTTTTTATCATGAGAACATTGAGAAGTTATTCTGGCCAGGCTCAGGGTGATTGTTTCAAGTACCAGTAAAGACTGTAGATTCAGAATGATAAACTTCAACATATGCTTTCCTTGAAAATCATAACTTTCTTATAAAACGTTTAAGAGTAATAATTATAGGGCCAGTGAAGATTGGAATAGCTTAAAGTACGACCAGTGTAGCAAATAATTGTGGCCTAATCTCGATTTTTAGTAAACATTCTATTGCAGTTGCAAGTTTGCTTCAGTTTTAAAATGTGGAAGTCATCATTAGTTTAAAATGTGGAAGTCGAAATGAGTGCATGAACGAATGCCCCCTGAATACGCAATTCTGACTATAAAACCTTCTCATACCGCAATAGGCTAATTGCTTTTGCGCCGCAACCAAGCAATGATTCATTACCAAACAGGCAATCTGTAATTAAATATCATAAATTATGATCAGAAAAACTACATCGCAAGCAAAGTCAGCCCATATAAGCCTACTTCCGAAACTCTAAGAATAGCATTAATGTTTTGTTTGTATGGAATGGAATATGGAAGAAATTTTTTGTATGGAATGGAATATGGAAGAAATATTTAGGTATGGAATGGAAGATGGAATGGAAAAAAATTGTCGGTATGGAATATGGAAAAATCGTCTTCCATTCCATTCCATTACATGCCCTGTCTAAAAGGAACGACTAAAAATTCCACTCTTCCCCGCACTGTCAAGAAAAGAATACCAAAGAATTACCAGCGCTAATCCACTTAAAGATAATACGGACTTCATAAAGAGACGAACATTTAACGACAAGACTTGCTGAAATAACAGTATTATTAATAAATGTCCCGCGAAAATGTTTGCATCCGCATAGTTGTGATGATGCCTTTTACTATCGTTTAAGTACCGGTACCGCTATTAATTTCAAAAATAAGCCCTCCGTGGTTAGTCGGTCAGTTGGGTCACAAGCTGCTATTTTGAGTTGGAAATTAATGCATCTGCTTTTTGCTACAGCATGCTTTTGTTACTTAAATATGTTAGGCCTACGATATTGGTTCGTTTTTGTTGATGTTTATTTTTTTTTTAATTTGTGTGTGTTAATGTGATGCTACCGGTCGTGCAGCCATATCCAGTCAGTTTCGACTGGCATGCTTCAACGCTAATCCGTTTTGCTGCGTGTTCCGTTTTCCGTGCCAGTATTCGTTTATTTTACTGTTCCAGTGTATTTTAATGCTTTTGGCGCACGGGAATAAAAGTTGAATTGATTGATGCTAAAAAAAATTGAAAAAAAATTTTTTACAAGACTTTTTAAAAAGAAATTGGCAGATTTGTATTTTCTGTATAACTTTGCCCATATTGCCATGTGGAGCTGTAATATACATGGAAGCATCTATTTCACCGGAAATTCCGGTTACCGAAGTTCGAAAATCGTGGTTTGCGGAACCGGAAACATCCGCTAACGGTTCCCCTACTGTGAGAGTCGCACTACAGGAACCGAAAACGGTTACACAACTAGCCTACGATTTTTCAAACTTCGGTAACCGGAATTTTCGGTGAAATAGACACTTCCAAAAAACAGTCGTAAATTATTGGACTACACCTTTTTGGTTGTAAGCCATTGTAAACACAACTCTCTGATAGTGTATACCTTCTTCAAAGAAAAATCATCATTGGAACATAAGGTACATATAAAATGACAAAAAAACTAATTTTGGGGGGCAAAGTATCCCCATTTTCCGGTATTCGTGCAAACTAATCATGAGAAAAGTAAAAAATTCATTTAGTTTCAATGTATCGGTTGCCAGAGAATTCGCCACATGGAAGATTCGCCACACAACGGGTGAGACATATGAATGTGACCGAGAATTTGAGCATAAGCGTTGGACAAGCGTTTGCAACAGTACCGATGTGGAAGATTCGCCACACAACGGTGATAGGTTGGGGTCGGAGGGGTTGGGCCGGGAGGGTTAGGGTTACAGGGGTTGAGGTTGCTCCCCAACCCCGATCTGACCCCCAACCACTAAAAAACAAACCTGCTACTTGGAATAATTCCCAACACAATCTGTTAACTGTCGTGTTAAACTAAAGAGTGTACAGTGTTAAACTTTTGTAAGATTGCTAGTCTAATTTTCTTTTGTGTGAATCAGAGCTGGAACGAGAATCGAACCTGCCAAGACAAGACATCATAGCTTTGAGACCAAGACAAGACTTTAAAGTTACGAGACACGAGACTTCATAAGCCAAAAATTTGAAAATATAAAAACGATAGTTATACACTGAGAGCCCATACTAAGCCAAGTTGTTGAAATAACTTAATAGGGAAATGACAATGGCAAAAACAATACTAGCAAATGAAGCCGTCGCGGTTATGAACTGATGTAGCCTATTATATATGTGCTATTGGTCATATCCTTTTAACGATTACAATTAATGATTTATTGAGTTCACCATAATAACAACGAAATAGCTTATTATCACAGAAGATTTAAGTCATTGTAGCTTGCAAGGCAAGCAATACCTCTCGGAGACACGGCCCAATATTCTTTTTTAATCTAATGAAAAAGATGTCAAAAAAACTTTAAACAAAAAGTCATTGGCAGGCTATGTTGGTCTAGACCAGGGATGTCGGCATTGCAGCCCACTATCCTCTGTTAAAACAATTTTTTAGCAAGTTTATCAAGTATTGAGTGCAACAGTGTTCATAAAATTTAATCAAAATACTTTATAGTTAATAAATAATAAATTAATTAAACCAAACATTTTAAAGTCATTGTGACACCATGCATTTTTGAAAATCTACCTGGTTAATAACTTTCTCATAAAAAGAGCTAGCTCAAATCTGGAAGCACTTCCCATGTCGGTAACCAAATTTCCTGCAACTGTAATCCCTGCACTTTTTTCGATTTGAAGCTTTTTTTGGGCCTGGACTACTTTGAATAAATCTTTTGATAGCTGTTGTAAACCAGACGAGAATAGCATCTTCTATAGGGAACAAATTTGTAGAAATCTTAATTTTATGACATGACACGTTACTCTTTTGAAATTTTTTGATTTGACACACTGTTTGCCCATAGAAAATACGGTGTTACTAAATAGTACATGTCCGCGATGTCAACGATGTCCGCGATGTCAACGATGTCCGCGATGTCCGCGATGTCTGCGATGTCCGCGATGTCTGCGATGTCAACGATGTCCGCGATGTCAACGATGTCCGCGATGTCAACGATGTCCGCGATGTCAACGATGTCCGCGATGTCAACGATGTCCGCGATGTCCCAAATTGCGATGTCCGCGATGTCCCAAATTGCGATGTCCGCGATGTCCCAAATAGCGATGTCCAATCTGGTAGAGAACGCAGAGCTCACTAATTTACAGGTAGGCTATTTATTTAGAGCACTGAAGCACTGCAGTGAATGTAAAGCAAAGCAAGAAAAAAGAATTTACGGTGGTTTACAATAAGGTTGACCCTAGTTAAGATTCAGAGAGGTTGGATTAGGCCAGTACCCAGGTATCAGAGTACATAGTGCATAGGCCTGGACGATTTGGCTGAATGGACTGAAACCAATAGACAGATTACATTCAAGTAAAAGGGAAGTTATCAAGTAATATTAAATGACAAAAATTGAATGCAATCTTCTTTTTACAAAGTTCAATATTGACAAATCTTAAACTCAGTTACTGAATTAAGCGACCTTTATCATAAATAATGCTGAGTATGTATAGGCCTATGACAAATCCAAAATATTATTTAAATGTTTAAAGGTTTCTTAGTTAGATTGTCAGTATTGAAGACCAGGAAGTAATGGCAGTTATCTCTTTGTATTTTTGTAAACAGTATGTAAAAAAATGAAAATTGCGTTTAATTTTTCTCGTTTAGTATTACACAGGTACTGGGTACATTATATCAATTTTATCTTTTTAAAATTTTATCAAACTCTTCATCGAGCTGTGTCTGAGGCTTTTTTTTTTTTAAATTTTACCCACTACAGGTTTATTGCAGATAATTTGATTAGTGTAAAACTCAAAGTGGTAAGTGATACATATCATTACCGGTACATTTTTCAGATGTCCTGGATGTGGTTTTGTAAGAATCAGAATTTGATCATTGTATTGCAATAGCCCAGCTGTACTGTAACTGTTAATGTTTTTTTAGCTTTGATTGGATATGTGTTGATATCATCAAAATAGCAAAGTACTTGTGGTACCGGTATGGTTTTTTTTCATTTTATGTTTACATGTATGCCACATTAATTACCCTGCAATAGTTTGCTGTTTTGTGACAGTGTGATCGCCCTATAACAGTATAATGCAGTATCAGATTGCAGAAGCATGTAAAACAGTTGTAAAACATTTATTTTCACAGGATCACATCCTTAAACTCAAATACGTTACATTGGGGATTTATTTGTAAGCTTTTTCCTTAATCGCTGTACCAGTGTACCGGTACCCCATTTTATGACAAAATAATCTCTATAAAGAAGCTTAGCAAGCAAACAAATGAATACCGGTACCTGAATACCGGTTCTTGCTTGTGTATTACAACCCCTTACTTGCCAAAGTAGGTATTGTTGTGGTTAGAAAATGGTTTGTTGTTACACATAGTTGAAGTTGCAAATTATAATAGCTAATAAGTTCAGTTGTAGGCAATTGACAGATTAAGCAATTTTAATGTATCAAATTGTGGTTGCAATCCTTGAAAGAATTATGTTTTGGTTGCAGGTTAAAACTTAAAAAGTGTAATAGCAAGATTACAATGTGAAAATTTAAAGCATGTTTCCACAGTTGCAAATTCAGAAATTAGTGACAATTTGCCCTCGTTGGCACTGGCAACTACTGACTTCTTTGGCTGTTAACGCAGTATATAATTACAAGTTGTAGAAAGAAGTGAATGCATCAAAACAAGCTAAAACAACACAATGTGCTTATGAAGCAATATCAAACACAATAAACATTGTTGTAAAAAGATAATATATGTTCTTTTTAGTCTTATGCTTCACAAAAATTAGGAACGAAGTAATAAAACAGTTAACACTTAACATATTCAGACATTGGACTGGTGAATGCAAAAAGGCAGCTTGGATACAGTTTAGCTTTAGGTCATAGCAACATCATTAATCAGTATATATACTTTTTTGCACAATTTGAAACATTAGCACAACAAATGCTGTGATATATAGCAACTACTGACTGACTTTGTTGGCTGGAAATTGACAATTATTAGTTTTAGAAAGAAGTGAATATATCAAAGCAAGCTAAAACAATACAATGCGCTTATGAAGCAATATCGAGCACAAAAAACATTGTTGTAAAAAGATAATATATACACGTTCTTTTTAGTCTTATGCTTCACAAAAATTAGGAACGAAAAATAAAAGCTTTAATAAGGTTTTGCATTTGGTCATAACAACATCATTAATCAGTATGCTAGTCCAGCAACTCTCAACTGGAAGCAATTAGGATATGAGCCATTGGTTTTCCAGCGCAATATTGTTTAACAATAATTAGGAAGCACTTAAAATCCATCAGACTGATGTAGCCATTGCAAATGATGCGCTGAAAGAAAATGGTATTGTGGAGGAGAGGACCATTGGTTTTTAGAGTCTCTAGAAGGGGGCCAAAAACTAACCTTAATTAGTTGACAACTACTGGCGTATGTGCTTGAAAAAATTATTATGTAGTAAACAGTGAGTATTTCTGTACAAAATACACATTGCATAATAAAAATCACATGAAAGTTTTTCTAGTAGCACACAACACATACTGTGCAAATCCATTTGGTTTTGATTTCTTCCTGTTGCAAATAAAACTTTGTCTTTGACAGATTCCATGGTCTTTTCGCTTGTGCGGATGTAAACATTTCTATTGTGTTTCGAATTACCATGAGGGGAGTGATGAGGGAACTTTCCAGTATATTCAACAAATGCACGTTTTTCAAATTCACTGGAAAAAGATTTTATCCAGGTAATTTTTCTCCGGTACTGAGTGTCGACTTTCAATTTTGAATAATATTTGCTCACAACTACAATCTTCTTTGCATCTGGTTGAGGATCAAGAGGTAAGTAACATTTTTCACGTGTTTTTCTTTTGCAGTACAAACCATCAATAAGATGAATTTCTTTGTAAACTTCTTTGTCTGTTTCAAGGTATACAGTTGATGACGTTGTGTTGCATGTCCACGCACCACAATCATCGTAAAAGCGTTTGCAAATTTTTTGTTTACCCCTTTCGTAATTGTTGCTGTTATCAACTACATAGTATACATTTTCTTTCTTTCCTTTGGGTATTGTGTCTAGAATGCTTTTGCCACTTTTAAGCAAAAGAACAATCACCTGATTGGTGGTTAGAAATTCGCCAAACGGCAAAGAGTTTTGTTTTAAATCATGTTTCATGTAAGTCTCGTCATCATATGGTTCGCTTGTCATAGAGTCATTCGGAGGGTATTCATCATTTTGGGGGTTGTTGCTTGATTTTTTTGGTTTTATAAAGTTTAACAATTCATCTTGTTTTATGTCAATGTCATCAACAAAATCACTGCTTCTTGAAAGAGATGTTTTCGATTTCTTTGCTTCTTTTAACAACTTATCTAGTTGGATTTCAATGTCATCAACAAAATCACTGCTACTTGAAAAAGATGTTAAAGCGGTTGCGATTTCTTTCGATTCTTGCGCAAGTGACGGAATCTTTGTAGGCCGGTTTAGTTTAGGAATTTGATCATCTATATAGGAAAAAATTGCGTTTTCGGGTTTCTTTGCTTCCACTACTGTCTGGTAATGAAGTTTTGCTTTTTTTATGCTCGTGGTAAATTCAATTACATCACTTTCATCCAAATCTGATGTTAGAATAGCTTCATCTGCAAACACGTTTTCCTGAAAGGATCGTTTACTAGCAATGTGTTCTGATTCTCGTTTTGGTTTTCTTTTTCTCAATGGTAATTTTTTATCGTTCTCCATTTTCATTTTTTCGGGGAAAATGTTTTCTATTTCGTCTTCTTCCATGTGCATTTGAGCGTATTTGGGTTCTTTTTTCTTGATGTTACTAATGTCCGTTCTTTTGTATTTCTCAGGAGTGGAAGTGACCTTATTGTGGTAGGATGTCGTGGGGAAGCTGAAACTACATTGGTCCCCATCATCTATAATGACTTGTTGGTTGTTTTCCCTGATTGGTGATAAAGTGCTCTTAAAGTAGCCTGCAGTACTCTCTGAGGAGTCCGACTCTGAAATGGTGTAGCAGATGTCGTCTTGGTTTCGATTATCAACTGATTCATTATTCACAAGAGGTACGAAGTGATTGGGGGTCCAACATTTTTGGGAGGTAGGACCCATCCTCGTCCACATAATGTAAATAGGGTCGTCATTGGAGAAACTTCTCGCCGATATTGAGCAGCTTAAAATTTCTTTTGTCATATCGTCTGGGCCATTGCACGCTGGATAAACTGATATG
This sequence comes from Trididemnum miniatum, assembly GCA_964006365.1. NCBI lineage: Eukaryota > Metazoa > Chordata > Ascidiacea > Aplousobranchia > Didemnidae > Trididemnum > Trididemnum miniatum. The sequence continues at coordinate 7,930,793 of OZ023246.1, forward strand.
ATTCTTCTTTCAATCACCTGGGATAGTGCAAGGATTGTCCAGGCAGATGAAAACCCTCCGTTTTTGAAACAATCCCTGCAGCTGTCCCAGTAGTCGGGACTAAGCAATTCAAAACCCCGTGCCAGTGAATGGTTGATATAGATGGACTGGTTGTTCACCATCTCAATACCGCATAGTACTTTAAGTGTTGTTGCCAGGCTTTCATCTCCGCAGAGAGCAATGGAAGTGGCGTTGAAGAGGCAGCTACCATCACCAGTAGTTTCGACTGCAGCTTTGTGTGATATATTTGAATATTTCTTTAATATAGAATCGGAATACTGGTGAGTTCTTAATCGTTTACTGATCTGTTTTCGTGGTTCGCTCGTTTTAAAATTTCCAATTAATTTCTTCTCTCTAATGGCAATTTGTTTCAACACCTTCTCTTCCATGTTTGCAGCCTGTAACAACATTAATTTCTGTTATTATCGGTATTAGGAACGCATATCACAAATTTTATGAATAACGTATATCCCTTTTTCACCTCTAATCCTTCAATTTCTCTGATTTTGTTCACAACAGTCGCATTTTGGTGTTGTTTTGTTTGGAAATAACCGAAAACTTCTTTTCATATTTGATTACATAACTGAAAGTTCATTTTTTGGAAAATTCGAACCGTTTTCATAATGTGCCTACTTGGTGTACAATTATGCTCACGTGGGCTACTCCTATATAGAATATGAGCCTATATAAAAATTATAACCCGAAATGCCAGCAGCTTTTAAATTTAATCAGAAAATTTGTGTTGACATTTTAAAGTTTATTCCACCGCTATGATCTTAAATGTTTTTTTGCAGTTCCTCCCTAGTGATAAGAACTGACTGCACGACAATCACTGCCATAAAGCGATAAGCGTTTTACTGTTAAAACGTGAAACGTTTCCATTAAGCAGGTAAAATTTGTCCTATAGTCTAAATAAGTGCACTACAATATTTGCCCAATTCTTCAAGAACGAAGACGAATTTAAAGAAATTGTATGATAAGCTTCCTCTCGTTGTGACAAGTGTAAGCTCGATGACACTCAAGCAGGTTCCCCGCTGTGTGAAGAACAAGCCGGCAAGTTTACTTGTTGTGCCGTTGAAAAAAGCACTTAGCGGGATTCCCCCACATTGGCGTGTTAGACAGATGGCCGGCAACTCCTAAGCGAGCTCGTTATAGCGCTTTGATCGCTTTCTCGTGATGGGGCAAGATAAATAATTTGATATGCAACTCTTGTTCTGTATGCAACGGTAAATTGTTCATAATACAAATTTTACAGCATTTGGTATAGACTAATTAAAAGCCAATGGCTTAACGGAATGGATTTCTAATTATACGTTCGTAATTGCTTTTCAATGCGCGTTTCTCAATGAATAACTGTAGTGTGATAATTTGAAAACAAGCATCACAGCACGAGCTGCTAGTGCTCAGCATTGGCGGCAATTACAGATGTTACAGTTTCAGCATTACAGCTCTTGCATTTACCAAAGCAATTCGATTACAAGCTCATTTATTTTTGAACTAATATCTTATTTATACGCAGGGTTACCATCTGCCTACACCAAGCAATAAACACGCTGCTTTGCGATGAAATTATGATGACGTAAATAGACATGCGATGACGTGATGACAAAGTGCGATGACAATTTTGTTTTAGAAGAATCTTATTTCTGTCACTTGGTATGAATCTCGGCTAGCGATTAACACATTGAAAAAACTTTAAAATAACGGTTCTCAAGTTAACAGAAATTGAGTATTTTTATACGCGTAATATGTATACAAATTGACTGATGTCTGTATCTTAATACAGAGCTCAATAATTAAAATAACCAGAGCATACATTGCTAAAATTGCAAAAGCACTACACGGTGTTTAATGCCGCCACCATGTACGACAATCATCAGCTGCGAGCTTATTCAAATAGAATTCTATTTGTGATATCTATTTATTGATCAAAAAGCCAAAACAAAGTATGCAAATCCTAGATTTATTAACCCATTTTCTAAAAAAACTAATACGGCAATTGAAAATAAGTACATTTTTGCACATAAGTGCATTCATGTTTTGCAAGACATTGTTCTTGAATACAAGCCCAGATCTTAGAAATAAGCACGATATGGCAACCTTGTTTATATCATGTTTAACGATACTTATAATTACATCAGTATGAAATAAGCTTGATAGCATCGACTAGATTTCTTTGTAGTACTGCCAACGTTTAGCAAAGGTGAAACGATGGGAGTCCGCAGAGGGGCAAGAAGAGCCACGTGCTTTCCCTTTAATTTCGCGTAAAAAGTGCACAACTATATTAATTTTAACGGATGGTTCCTGTGTTCACAAATCTTCACGCTTGTGTTAAGAGTTTCCCACCACGATAGAATAAAATGATACTAACTTAACAAACTTTAGTCGGGCGTTATCTCCGAAGATATGCCGGAAAGCTCTAAAGTGCGAATTTATTTTTTGAAGAATTCGAACCGTTTTCATAATGCGCCTACTTGGTGTACAATTATGCTCACGTGGGCTACTCCTATATAGAATATTAGCCTATATAAAAATGCATTGTCTTCAAACAGTCGAAATTGGGGCGAAAAAATATTACTCAAACATTGCCTTCAGAGTTGTTCGAAATGTATTAAAATCGCCACTAATAATTCAATTTTATCAAAATTTTTTCGATGAACCATACCCCCAAAATATCTTACTTTTAGGAGCGCTTCTTTTCGTTTTATATGTGATAAACTTTTGAAAGGTCTGAAAAGAACTGTGCTACAATGCTATGGCAAGCACACTTCGTTCAGCGCATTATTATAGAGAAGTATCAGAATGATTGCTCTCCTTCAGAATTATTGCGGACGCAATTTAGAGTTTTTTAATAACGACCGTGCATAGTTTTTGTTTTTACTATTAAAGATCTGCAGCTCTTTAACTAGACTATTTCCACAAAGGTGTTATAACCAAACGAATTGCAAATATTATCAGGCAATTGGTAGTTGCCTTTTACTTAACCATCTGGCATTGTTATCCGAAAAGATGTAAAAATTTTTCGCCGTTAGATGGCTCGAAAAAATAGTATATATCGTAGTTTTCACCCAAATAGAATTCGCTAAATTTGTGTTTACACTCAATTGAAGAGGAAGCTAGCGCCAACACATTTGAAAAAAATGTATTTTAATCAGTCCTAAAATTAAGCGCGCTCACGAATAATTTGAATTTTCATGCAGTACATCGCCACGCATCATCGCTCATAAATTATTATGCGCTTCAAGTATTCAAGCTCGTTTCATGTATGAAAATACAATTAAAACTGTTTTACCTGATTCAATCTTGAGGCACTTTTAAAGAAGTCGAATTCTATGTCGCTGTTTTGGTAGCAAGCAGAACAAACGAACGAGATATCATTTAATAGTTTCCATTGATCCCACGTAGGTTGGGAGGCGGAGACACAATTTTGATGGTACCATGAATTACATGTTTCACATAGAATACAAGATGTATTGCATTCCAACTGACACATACCACATGGAAACATAGGCTTATCTTTTCTTTTTGTAGACATTTTATCGGAACGCTATCAATATATTTTCTAAAAGCCATAGTCCATTATTATGATTAGCATAGTTAATGAAATAATTTTTTTAATAATTATAATAATTTTTTTAACAATGATCAATAATTAATTTTTTTTAATAATTAAAAATAATTTTTTCACAATTTATCACTGCAATAAATTGTTATGGAAACCTCGTTCTTCGCTATTTTTTCGCTGCTTGTTAGGAAAATAAATTTCCCGTGCTAAAAATTATTTTAAACATTTTATCGGAACGTTATCAAAATATTTTCTAAAAGCCATAGTCCATTATTATGATTAGCATAGTTTATGAAATAATTTTTTTACAATTTATCACTGCAATAAACTGCTATGGAAACCTCGTTCTTCGCTATTTTTTCGCTGCCTTTTGGGAAAATAAATTTCCCGGGCTAAAAATTACTGCCTTTCCTGTGAGAATATTTGGTTTAAACATCACTAATTTTTATCTTATATCAATGACCAAAAACACCCGTCCAAGCTAGCTGGATTCAAGTCATTATCATTGTGAAATTAAACTTACCCACAGAATCACCTAGCTTTTTATATATCGAAGCTTTTTTATTAAAACATTTTTATTTCTTTCATGTTTCCCAAGAATGTGGAATCGGAGGTTGGAAGATGAAGTGAATTCGCCGACAAAGGTTTCGGAACCGGATGCAGATAACTTTAGTAGAAGCGGCGGCATTCAAGCCAAAAAAAACTTCAGAGGGAACGCCGCAATGTCTTGCAACTCCAAATATGGTAAAAATAAGTTTGGCCAATGGCCATGTGTAAGGGAAGTTCAGGAACCATTTTTAGATCTTTTTAGGTGTGTCTGCATCGATAAAGAAAACTTAAAAGTCGACTCCTAACTGGATCAACCGATAATTTACAACTTGCTCGACTATTCACAGTTTCCATATCGACGTTCAGCGTTCACCGCATAAGAGACAGTTTGAAGCCGAATAAAAAAGTCCACCGTCCAACAAATATCCTAGTCAATTCAACTGTAGTGGAAGTTACAATTACTTTTCTCCAACTCCTGCGCTGGCGTTACGCCAAACAATGTAAAATTGTATGATTTGACTAAGAAAAATGTGAATGTAGTGGCAGTTGTTGATGCCTCGCGGTAATCCAGCGTGTATTCTGCAAAACATTGGTTGTCAGCTAAAGTAGGGCATCTGCTCCTTTAGTCTTCCTGATTGCGTCCCAGTTTGTGATTTGGGGACATAAGATTCATGTTATCCCGCCTTCGCCAAAACTATAATTGGGCTTTAAGTAAAGAAAGGTTAGAATGAAACAGTTGAGCTTAATTGCATGTTATTTACCTATCTTGTTACAAGAAAGAGATCAAGCGCTAGTACGAACTAGCTTAGGAGTTTCCGGCTATCTGTACCATACTGACAGTGGCATAGCGAGAAGTTTCAAAGGGGAGGGGGCACGACCACATGCTCCAGCAGTTGCTTAATCTTCAACTGCCGTTCCTTCTGGACTTTGTGAAAATCCAATTAAGAGAGGCAAAAGGGGAGGAAGCATGGCATAAAACAATCCCCCGCTGAATACACTACTGGAAATCACGCTGAGGGAATCACGCTAAGTGATTGAAGTGAGGCTTACCCACGAAACCTGCAAGATAACTAGCTGCATTTAATATTTTGCTGGTTCTAGTTTTTGATGCTAAGCACATAACGGTATTTTCAGGATTGCAAGTTCGCACTTTCAATATCAGCGTGCTCTTATCTATACGTTCCTAACGGTCTATTTTATGGCGAACTGGAGGTCTGTGACTCCCAAAAGTCTCCCAATAGTCTATTGATAAGGTAAATTAGATTTTTCTGCGTTGTCATAGACTGATGTTTATTGTCTGGTCAAAGTGTTGATAGAGTTCTTCGATATGTAATATTTAGTTGACCCTTTAAGGGCCAACGGAACACATATGTGCCATGACGTAAATTCCAAATAGACTTCTACAAGGCGTATGTATGAAGCCAAAAGAAAAATGCAGGACCAATCCAATAGTGCACAAACTGCATATATATTATATATGCCATTCCATAACTCTATTTTGGTATACACCATTGGCCCATTTCAATGTTTTTAAAGATTTAATTTCGTGGAACATATCAACCATAAAAATAATGGTGTGGCAAAAATATCCACTTTCAATATTTAAGGTTCTCAGAAATCTGGACTTCGCGATTCATGACGCATTTTCATTTAATTAGAGATGTAGGTAGGTCTAGTTTTGATGTGTATGCCATGCCACTATCTATGCCTTCATAAATTTTTACCGTTTTTTCATGCTTCATTAATTAGGAATAACTTAATTTCAGAATGATGGGGGTTTGACTAGTGTGACTATAATAGTATTTTTCATGTATCGATATAATGCGATTTATAGTTGTAGTATTGCAGCTAATTGAGTAAGATCTGTATGGCAGGACGCCTATCTGTTATCGAGTTAGTATTCATGGTTTCGTGTTACTATAGTTGTTATAAAGGGTGTAAGCAGGGCCGGATTTAGACAATGAGAGGCCCTAGGCTATTTGATCAATGAGGCCCTAGTGAGCAACGATCAGACTCATCTTTAAGCAGTGGCGTAGCGAGAAATTTTGAATGGGGGGGGGGCATAATTTCCACATTTTTTTCAAGCGTATTTGTTTCGGCAGAACTAATTTGAAGCTGATTGAGACACAGAAAAGGCTCTAGGAGGTCCGGGGGCATGCTCCCCCGGAAAAATTTTGAAAATTTACATGCTGTAGTGCAGGGCTACTCAACTATAATCAGGATCGGTCCAGAAAGACAATTTCATTATTTGCAAAGGTCCAGAAACAAATTCATGGCTGATTTGATTAGGGCAAAAAAAATATACTAGTCGGTTGACTAAATAACTGAAGACTTGCTATCGGCGCGGGAGGTTTAGAGTTCAATTTCCGGGTTACCAAATCGGACGTAGTTACCCTGTCCACATGTCGAGTTTGAGTGGTTCTAATGACCGACACGCTTGCGGCATCATAACCATTTTTTGATTCTTAGTCAATTTGTTGAAGTAAGTGATTACGACATGAAAATTTCAATTGTGATGCAGACAGCCCGTGGGCTTTCGGAGCTGCTTGAACTGGACATGTGGACAGAGTAAAAGTCGCCAACGGCTTGCCACCGCTGCTATGTTTCTTTGGAGTTCAAAGGTGTGTTCAGGAGCGGATCCAGGGGGAGGTGTGGGGTATGCATTCCTTCCCACCAGCCATTTTTAACAATGTTTTGGATGAATAACATTTTTCCATAATTTCGAACCTCTTCACAGCAATACGTCTTAGTCGCCTTAAGCACGCATAATTGAAACTGTGCGAACAAAATGCATCATGTTATTTGGTGAAGCACTCAAAGTTAGGGACCAAAAATATGACAAAGTTTTCCAAAAATTCTTCAAAAAGCACTAAAATGGCCATTGCAAAATGAAATTTTCAAAGTTTTTCCTGCGGAGCTTGCCCCTGGATCCCCTAGAGTCGTTTTTGGTACTTAAGTTGCTTAAAATTAACTCTGCCGGAAAAAAATACGCTTGAAAAAGTGACATAAATTGGTGCTCCTTCCCTCAAATACAATTTTGTATACGCCTCTGACATCAAACATTTTCAAAAGGCTTATTTACGCCCATTTGCGGGTCTAAACGTCTTTGCATTTACTTAACATTCAACCTAATTCAAAATTACATCCCCCCACCAAAACTTTCTGGATCCGCTCCTGGGTGTGTTGCTTAGACGCTACTTCGCAGAGATAGGCCCTGTCACGTGCGCTGGTTATCGCTTCGGCGTAATACCATGAACACCGGGGCTCTCCATCGCATTTATCGTTATCTTTTTACTTGTTACCTTCCATTGCGATCCATTATTGTTTTAAAAATACTAAATGAAAAGTGCCTTCAGTCGCTATTTTTGGCGCGCTGTAAGATAAGAATTTAAATAAAATCAAATCTTCGCTATACTCGGGATATTACGCCGAAGCGTGTATCGAGTAGTGGGGCCAATTTCCGCGGCTTAGCGCCTAGGCAATGCAGCTCCGTAGAAACATCGCAGCTGTAGCGAGCTGATGGCGACAATGTGTCCAATGTAAATAGCCCGGGAATCCAACCCAAGACCTGCCACAAAGATAACGTTATCCTTAATCGATACACTAACCAGTCGATTTTAGTTAAAGTTATATCTTAATTAACGCATAACTCTTCGATCGCACCCACGAGAAGGTTACAACAGGACAAACAAAAACCTCGCCTATTTTTAAGGTTTATTCTGTTGTATTTATGATAAAGTTTTACGTTATCACTTGGAAAATATTTGATTGGCTAAAAACTTTATTGGGGTCCAGCTTCAGCATTTGGAAGGTCCAGATTTGGACCGCGGGCCGCCAGTTAATGCTTTAGTGATTATTTTAGTGCTTTTTGAATAATTTTCACGCAAATTTTTTTTAATTTTTTGACCCTATTCGTGAGAGCTTTGCCAAATATGATGCATTTTGTTCGCTCGTTTTCGATGTACGTGCTGAAGGCGTAAGGCTTTTTGCTATCAAAAAAGTTTGAAATGATGGAAAAAGTTGTATACATCAAAACATTTTTGAAAATGGCTGGTGGGAGGATGCATACCCCTCATCCCAGTCCCCTGGCCATAAGCTGCAGAAACCATTAAAAGAGTATGGCATACTTTAGTCACGTGGCACCATTAATTTTGTTCTTTTTTACTAAAAGGCAAAGTCAAAAAGGGGGCTAAGGCACAATGCTCCCACCTAAATACGCTCTTGTCTCTACGTTTAGACCTATAAAGGTCTTGTCTCTACGTTTAGGCCTATAAAGGTCTTTGATGGTCGATTTCCAAAAAAAGATCTTGATAAAAAGAAGGTCTTTGTTGTTCGTGACGAGGCCCCTTATTTCTCCGAGGCCCTAGGCTTCAGCCTGCCTACAGTGATGCAAATCTTCCGCTTTTCGGCGAATTTCGCCATTTTTGTTGCCAAAAAAGTCATTTTCGTGAATCGTCTAAATCCGTTGAGATAATGTAGGGGGGTATGGGAGGGGGTTGGGGGTGCACAATGCATATTCAAATTGCTTACATGGAACTATCGCTAATTTGTAATAGCTTTTGCTATATGTGCTCTAATGCTATGATTAGAGTGTAATGGCATATTCTTTCTTAAGTGTCGTGTTTTTGATATCGAAGAGGAAAATGGTTTGTCTGACTCATCAGATCTAGTGCACACATCGCTCTTAGAAAATCGTTGGCATGGCATTTGCATGACCCAAACACGTAATGTAAAATCCTATCCCCAAATTTTCTTACATTGCAAAAATTGAATTATTTTCTAACTCTTGGTAATGAAGTACGTAGCTGCAGTAGTAGTGTTTAAATTAAACTCATTTCTAAACTTTTGATTTATAGAGTATTTTTGATCTTTTTTTTTTCAAGCATGGAAACTGCAGTCCTTGACGTTTTCAAACAATTGTTAATTGAAATTTGGGAAATTGAAAAACTAGAGTTTCAACTGCTTGATGCCTTGATCACAAACCGCACACAACTATTCATTTTACAACGAAGTTGATTGGGGTTGTTTTTAGAAAATCGCTCTGCTAAAAACTAAAATCAAAATTAGTCTAATTAATAGTAGCCTACTTGGTTTGCAATCATAAACATATGGTTGAGAGTTCCTATAAACGTTTCTCCATATGAATGCGACACAATCTTAATGATCTCTTATGCAGTAATAGTATTGGTTTAAGCATATTCTCCACCGCTGCGCCATGCAATTGCGTTGTGGTAGCAGCATAGGCGCACGCAGGGGGAGAACGCACGGTGCTATGACCCCCTCTTGGCCCTGTAAGAAGCTTCAAAAACCTAACTGTCAGTCCGCAATTACTTAAACCAATGGTGGTTGCACCTCTTTATTTATTGTAGCCCAGCTCCTGCTTTTAGACATGGATTACTAAAATATTTTTGCATTTTCTGCAGTGACTGCAGGTACCGGTATGTTCTTTTTCCATAAAAAGTCTGCTAAAATGAGTGTTTTTATATGTGAAAACCGTAAAAATCCGTTGGTGGCTGGGGGCTCTGCCCCCAGATCCTGGCTGCGGTCGTACACCTCGAGGATCATAGCTGTAAAAGCATTAATGAGACTAGGAGTAGTTTTTAAAGTGCAGCTATGTAGACATTTTTAATGCAAAAAAGTTATGCTATGGGCACATGCAGCTTCTCACTCGAACCCCCTTTTCATGCGAAAAAAGGTTAGCTGGCGAAGTAGTCTCAAAAAACGGTTAGTCTGCCTCTACAGTCTTTACCTGCTAAATTTTCAAAATACGAATCTCTTCTCTCCATAAAATCAAGACTCTGGTCATAGTCTTTACCTGCTAAATTTTCAAAATACAAATCTCTTCTCTCCATAAAATCAAGACTCTGGTCATACAAAAGCAAAGCACACGTTCGAGGGTCTGGGGGCAAAGTCCCCCAGATGTCGATAAGTGTTCTTTAAAATCCTCTCCTATTTTCACTCCAGCCGTTTGCATCACTGTGCCTAGCCTATTGGTAAATCCGGCCCTGGGTGTAAGTAGCTTTTGTGAATATGCGATGCGTTCTTTTCTTTTTAACTATAAGTGCACCTTCGCTCAGAGGCTTATGAGTACCTGTTAAAAAGGCGAGTTTGATAGCAACAAGTACGAGCTCGCTCATGGGCGAGCAGAGCTCGTTTCAGAACTATGTTTTTTATATATCGAAGCTTTATTACAAATTTTTATTTTTTTGATGTTAGTTTCTTTCCAAGAATGTGGAATCGGAAGTTGGAAGATGAAGTGGATTCGCCGACAAAGGTTTCCGACAGCCGGAAACTGGAACCGGATGCAGACAACTTTAGTAGAAGCGGCGGCATTCAAGCCAAAAAAAACTTCAGAGGGAACGCCGCAATATCTTGCAACTCCAAATATGGTAAAAATAAGTTTGGCTTGTTACGTAATTCGTTGTTGGAGCTCAACGTTAAAAGTACGACGTTCCTTGGTATGTAGGTATACCACTATACCAGTGAAACTCCGGAGCCTCCTTGACAGTCGAACTTTATTGGTATTCAAATCACATGCATTTTGAATAACTTTTGATTTTATGCCACAGCAGTGCTTCATATGCTTGTTGCTTGTACGTAGCGTTGGTGCTACAGCAGCTGCAAGTCATGTGTAAGGGAAGTTCAGGAATCATTTTTAGATCTTTTTAGGTGTGTCTGCATCGAAAAAGAAAACTTAAAAGTTCGACTCCTAACTGGATCAACCGATAATTTACAACTTGGTCGACTATTCACAGTTTCCATATCGACGTTCAGCGTTCACCGCATAAGAGACAGTTTGAAGCCGAATAAAAAAGTCCACCGTCCAACAAATAGCCTAGTCAATTCAAATCGAACAAAATCTTCGTCACCGAGACTTTGAGCAGAAATTGAACATAAATCATTATTATTCGGCTTTTTTGGTAGAAGCCTAAGCCAGTGGTTATTTTGTTGCTATGTTGGTTCGTTTTTATGTAGGCCAAGTTTATTTTTGATGTTATCAGTCATACAGCCATGCCATGTCAGAACCGACTGGCATGTCTAAGCATTAATCCGTTTTGCCTCGTGTATCGTTTTCCATAGTTGTTATTTTTGTGTTGATATGAGTTTTCCGGCGTACGGGAATAGAAGTCGAATTGTGCCACGATGAGACGTCTGAAATCAGGCGTTTACAAAAGGTTGTAAATATTTTCCCTACAGCCCTTAAAATCACGTTGTTGAATATTTTAGGGCTGCCGAATTACAACACGCTGTTATACCAAAAGGCTAAAAATCAACAACTAATAAGCTGAGGACAGTCAGCACACAGTTTAATCTGTCCTTTACCTTTCCTCGTATTGATGCGACTGCCCTTCAGACAGCACGAAGAGCGCCATTGTTCACCAGCATCTCTGGTCAATGATGGGACTACTTTTTTTTTTTTTTTCGGGGGGTGGGGGGTTGGCATATTTATCCTCCCATCACGAGAAAGCGATCAAAGCGCTATAACAAGCTCGTTTAGAAGGTGCCAGCCATCTATCTACCACACTAAGATGGAGGAGTCCCGCTAAGTACCTTTAACCTTTCCCAACGGCACAAGTAAACTTGCCGACATGTTCTTCACACTGTCCCTTTAATGCTGAGTGTCAAGCAGGGAAGCTGCGAATACCAATTTTAAAGTTATTGGTTTGACTCGAGTCTACAGCTCCAGAGGCGGGCATTCGGCCATCGACAATTCGACATACATTCTTCAACGCCAATTATCGTGTCTCACTTATCACCTCGACCATGCTTCTTTTCTTACCCACCTCATATCCACGTACTTTCGTTGTGTATTAAAAGACGGAAACATTTCGAAATGCACATTACCAATGACATAATATCAACAGAATAAGTAACACTTCATAAGTAATTCAAGAACATTTCTGCGTTTTTGATAAAAGCTAATTTATGTGTTAAACAGCATCGCAAAGCTAATTATAAGACCTCAATAGAAAAGAGCCCATTCTGATTGATACCATTTCACCAGCTCCTTCAATAAAAATATCTTTACAACAAAAGCAAGGCAACGAACATCATAACCATGGACACATACCCAACAATGATAACTATGTCATGTTCAACATAAACTTTAGAGACATCAATCCAGAATTTTTAATGGTTGCATAAACGCTAGTAATTCTATATCCTCTATAATTATCAAGACTAATCATGATTTTGATTAGGGTGAACAGTGAGATTATATTACCACAACAATAGAGTACGGTATGCTTTTTAATCACAATTTTTATCGAAGCTACTGTACTGGTGCTAGTCGTAATGAACAGCTGGATTTACTTATTTGGCATGGCCATTTTGTTTTCTTGTTTACAGTTTAGCTCACATTGACTCACCCAACCGACAACTTTATCCCGTTTGATTATGCTGCTAACAAATCACTTGCGAAAAGTGAAAGAAAAAAACGTATATACAGTGTAATTAAAAAAGGTGATGGATTGAAAATCAATAACTTTGATGAAAGTAAAATAAAAGATAATAGCTTTGCCTTGAGCACGCAATGTAAAACATACAAATAAACCTATTCAGTTTATTGTGATCATATCAATCAATCAGTTTATTTCAGGCTAAATTAGCCCATAGAAAGAATAAATAAAGCACAACAGCCAGAGATAAAGCAAAAAAACAAAAGAAAAAAAAACATACTCAAAACTGCATACAAAAAAAACAACAACATAAGCAGCAAGCCGGAAAAAAAGACGATGAAAAGCACAGTGACCAAAGCTACTGTGCACCAACAGGCAACAACAAGTCCTAATAATGTACATAAAACCATATAGATATTGTTGCAGAACATTAGCAAAACGTTTTTATTTTTCCCCAAATCATCCTTGCAAATAATCTTTTCTGTGGGTTCAGACTTTTTTTCTTTAATTTCGTTGCTGACGAGAGGATCCTTTCCAAAACCATAAATCAATAGCTTTTAAAGTGATTTTGACGTCTGAGTTCCCATAACTTCAGCTTTCAAATTCTTGAAAAGATCGTTGTTGAACTACTTATCCGTCATCTACCAAACGTGTCCATACAGTATCCACAAGTTGTTACCGGTAATCACAATTAGCACCAACATTTACTTATGTTGTATAACATTTTCTAAACACCTAATATCTGTAGTCCACTGGGAGAAAGATGCTTGGACCCAGTTCACAGGTTCATTAATTTTTTCACTGTTTTCTCGATGTATGAATGGAAACATATAAACTTTTGTTGGTGTGATGAGCAAGTGAGTTCGCCTCACATATTAGTATGGCAGGCACTTGTTGATCAACACAAAATAATGCATTTTCAAGGGTATATAAGTCAAATTGTTCACCCCTAAAATTTTTATTTAAACATCAAGGACGACTTGAATGCTGAGTATACTTTCAGGATGATTGGTGAATGCTCTTGCTGTTAATCATGCAATACAACCAACTTTCTATTATGCACAGTTATTCATACTTTTGTGCAAATTCGACCACATTCAGCGTAAAACCAGCATTACCAGATTGCCCCACACTGATATATACTTCATTTGTTTTCTTGCATGTGCAGGATCCATTCTAGTAGTTGTTTAAATATGTAAAAGCAATATTTAGCAACTCCTTATTTGAAAATACCTGCAACAACACAGTACCGGTAAATGTTAAAATATCGTAACCAATACCAGTAGTCTTAAGAAAGGCAGAGAGGAGGGTTGACTTACCGATTGACAATGAGTACTGGTACTTAAATATAATTCATTTTTAAGCTAAATGCTAAAATATTTTTTGAATACCGTTACAGTAGCACTGAGCAGTTTGTTGGAAATTTGATAACCTATCAACAAACTATAAAAAAACACATTTTAACGGTTTAATCATTCATGACTTTTCCTAATAGAACTATTGCGGAAATACCCAGTACAGTACCCATCCTACGTAAACTTTTTGTTGACATGGTAGGGTAGCCTCGCCCTCACACGGTAGCTTAGCTAAGGCAGTTCAACCCCAGATCCAGTTCTGAGTTTCAACTTCCCACCCAATAATTTCAGAGGTACTGATAGCCTATTCCACAATGTGAAGCAAAAACCGCCACTGACTGACTGATAGTATGTTCACATATCAGTATTATTCTTAGTCATTGCCCAACTGACATTGGATTTAGCGATTTAACAACAATAAATAGCCTTCTGTTTGCACTTTGATGCATTGCAAACTGAGAATTATCACCTGGTAATCACAAAGTACGGTATATAACTTAGTACTCAGGCAGACTACTGCAGTCTCAGTCTTTATTTTCTTTTAAAAGTTCATCTTCTCCATCGTCTGCGACTGTGGTCAAACAAAAGCCCATGAAATCACTTGTCTAACAGTCTGAACATTCTGATTCTGAACAATTTCGAACAATTTCGCACATTTTAATTCTGAACAATTTCGCACATCGCGGACATCGCAACATCGGACATCGCGGACATCGTTGACATCGCGGACATCGTTGACATCGCGGACATCGTTGACATCGCGGACATCGTTGACATCGCGGACATCGTTGACATCGCGGACATCGTTGACATCGCGGACATCGTGGACATCGCGGACATCGTTGACATCGCGGACATCGCAATTTGGGACATCGCGGACATCGTGGACATCGCGGACATCGTGGACATCGCGGACATCGCAATTTGGGACATCGCGGACATCGTGGACATCGCGGACATCTTGGACATCGCGGACATCGTGGACATCGCGGACATCGCAATTTGGGACATCGCGGACATCGCAATTTGGGACATCGCGGACATCGTTGACATCGCGGACATCGTGGACATCGCGGACATGTACTATTTAGTAACACCCCGTTGAATCAGTGATGCATTTTGACAACACTCTAAGAAATAATCGTAACAGGGGCCTCCACAGCTTGCAGCCTGCAGGTATAGTCCTGTTAATACGAGGAAGGTTAAAGTCTTCCAAAATATACTGTATAAAAATGACTAGTAACTGAACATTCAGAGATATATTTGCATACTGTTTTCAGTGATTCCAAAGAAGTTGTTGCACTGGGTAGAAAATAAAAACATGAAACTCGAATCTTCGGGTTTTTGGCACAGAGCACATCAATAGTGACATATTCGCAACATTGTGACTTATACGGTAGATTTCATGATTGCTTGGTACAAATTTGTTAACCATCAAACAAGATTTATATATCACTACAACTCCTCCTCCTGTAGCACCAAAACGATCATGCCAAAGAATATTGTAACCATCTGGGCAAATCATGGAGTCGAGAATATTTGAAGTGAGCTAAGTTTCTGTTATACTAAACTACCTGCTGTCAATGGTGCCGGTAAAAAAAATAATGAAGTAAGCCAAGTTTCTGTTATAAATATCAAATCAAAAACACCGCAAGGAACTACAATATACTACAAGGTACTTTTAAACCTTCAAAATGCTTGAAAACACTACAAGGAACTACAGGATACTTTTATAGCTGCTACAAGGTAGTTGAAAACAGCACAAGGAACTACAAGGTACTTTTAAACCAAGCACAAGGTAGTTGAAAACACCACAAGGAACTACAAGGTACTTTTATAGCTACCGTATTACAAGGGAGTTGAAAACAGCATAAGAAACTACATGGTACTTTTTAACCAAGTACAAGGTAGTTGAAAACAGCACAAGGAACTACAAGGTACTTTTATAGCTATTACAAAGTAGTTGAAAACACTACAAGGTACTTTTAAACCAAGTACAAGGTAGTTGAAAACAGCACAAGGAACTACAAGGTACTTTTAAACCAAGTACAAAGTAGCTGAATACACTACAAGGTACTTTTAAGCCAACTACAAGGGAGTTGAAAACAGCACAAGGAACTACAAGGTGCTTTTAAACCAACTACAAGGTGGTTGAAAACAGCACAAGAAACTACAAGGTACCTGTAAATCAACTACAACACTTTGAAGGTAATTTCAAACCAACTACAACCTCCCGACTCCAACTCCCAACTCCAATCCCCCCGACTCCACCCCCCAACTCCAACTCCAATCCCCCTGACCTCAAGCCCCTCGACCCCAAGCCCCCCGACCCCAACCCCCCGACTCCACTCCCCCAACTCCAACCCCCCGACCCCAACCCCCCAACCTCCGACTCTAACCCTCCTGACCCCAAACTCTCAACTCCAACCCCCCGACCCCAACTCCAACCCCCCGACTCCATCCCGCCGACCCCAACTCCACCCCCCCCGACTCCACCTCCCTGACTCCAACCCCCCCGACCCCAACCCCCCGACTCCAACCCCCCCAACCTCCGACTCCAACCCCCCGACCCAAACTCCAACACCCCGACTCCAACCCCCCTAACCCCAACTCCACCCCCCCCCCGACTCCAACCCCTCGACTCCGACCCCCCGACCCAAACTCCAACCCCCCCAACTCCAACCCCACCCACCCCTACCCCCCGACCCCAACCCCCCAGACTCCACAATTTCCCCCACACCTACCCCCCAACTCCAACCCTTGGGATGTTCCTAACGCCCATGTCGTTAGTCTATAAGTTCATTGTGGTGTTTTCAACTACCTTGTAGTTGGTTTAAAAGTACCTTGTAGTTCCTTGTGGTGGTTTCAAGCGTTTTGTAGATTCAAAAGTACCTTGTAGTTTCTTGTAGTGTTTTCAAGTACCTTGTCGTTGGTTTAAAAGTACCTTGTAGTGTTTTCAGCCACTTTGTGCTTCGTTTGAAAGTATCTTGTAGTTCCTTGTAGTTCTTTGCACTGTTTTCAGTACCTTGTAGTTCCTTTCGGTGTTTAGTAGGACCGATTAAATTTTCTTTTCCATTATCTCTTCTTTGTTTTAGTTGGGTCACAAGCATTTTTCTTTCTTCTTTTCAATGCGATCTGGAGCAGCAAATATCGGAAAACTTTTATGCTCTTGAATGTATATATTTAAGGTTCTTTGATGCTCTAAGCATCTCCCACTTCTTATTTTCACTTTCGCATTGAATTAGCAAAGGTCTCTTTTCATTTTTGTTATCTGTGCTGTAACTGAGGCGCATGGTATTCTTTACATCAGAGGCAGATAATGAAAGTCATTCTGCGTATATTTTTAACCTTGGCACAATCTTCTGTGATACGCTTAGCAGGAGAATCAAACTTAGATTCTGGCAAACCTAACAATATTAGATTGCACTTTTTTTAACTTCTTGTCCTCTTCCTTTTTGTTAGACTGTTGGTAAATAATTGAATCAGTAGATAGTTCCTTTCTAACTTCAGAAGCAAAATTGAATGCCTGAGCATTGTTTAATGATTTAAGCTCTTCTTTCTGCTGCTAAACTATTTCTACAAATGAAACTTCTCCACATTTAGCAGCAACCTCTTTTACAAATTCTGGTACCCATTTGGTGAGCTCTTCATTGAGAACACTTGGGGTGGGCTGACCTTTTATGGCATCAACTACCAATTTAATATCATCTTTGGTAGCTAATGAAGATCTCTGAACCTTGAAGTTTTGTTTGCATTCACGGCACATCACACAAAAACCAGTATTGGATTCAAACAGAATTTTTAACTTATCTTCAGAGGCATTAGGAAAGACGCATGAGGCATGAAGCCAAACCGTACACAATTCACAGCCATATATCTTATAGCCTTTAACATTAATTTTTACATCACATATTCCGCATAAAATCATATCTTTGGCCTTTATTATGAAGTCACAAACAATTCAAAATTTAAGTCAATTCTAAAACTTAGAAAACAATTTGGTGGAAATATCTTCCACACAACTCGAAACCTCAACAGTTTTGCTTTTTATCAGTTATTCAGTATTTTGTAAAGCACTTTACGATTGTTTTCTAAAATGCAGTGCAAAGTGACATAGTTTTATATCCAGTGTTCCCTCTAGGATTTTGACTAGAGGGAATTTTCCCAAATGATAAATTCATTGAAATTTTTGCCCAAAGATTTCATTATGATATTTTGAGAATCCCTTGTACAAATTTTTTGCTTTTCTAAGGTGCAAACTACAGTCTTGCATTAAAATATTCTAGTTTTTTGTTTAAGTTTTTCAGTTTTGCATTTCATAATATTAATTTCTAATTCAAAATCAGTAAAAGTTGCCCAAGAATTTCGCATTTTTCTCAAATTTCTCACTCTAGAGAGAACAGTGTGTACGTCATAACTTTTGTTTTTTGGCCTATGTCACCTTACAAACAAAGGTTTGAAATTATGGAAAAACTTTATTCATCAAAAAGATTGTTGAAGATTGAAATTGGCTGGTGAGGGGGGGATGCATCCCCCCGGTTGCCAGTAACTTTGCCACATGGTAACTTCGCCACATGGTAACTTCGCCACAGTAACTTCGCCACAGAAACTTCGTCACATGGTAACTTCGCCACACTTTGAGAAGGTGAAGGGAGATGTGGGGATAGTAGGAAAATGTGTTGGGGTGTGGGGGGAGGAAGGAGGGATGTGGGAAGAGGTATGAAAGGAGGTGTAGGAAAGTGTGATGGGGTGTGGGGGAGGTAAGGGGAGATGTAGGGAAAGGTGAGGGTAGGGAGATGTGGGGAATTAAAAGTGTGTTGGGGCCCCACACCTCAACACATTTCCATACATCTTCCCCATTACCCTCTCCACATGCCAACACACTTCCCCACTCACCCCATACACTTTCCCACGCCCTCCCCACACTTCTCCACTCCCCACACATCTTTCCTTACCTCCCCCCCACACCCCAACACATTTCCCTACATCTCCCCCCACACCCCCCCATACCTCTTCCCACAGCTCCCCTGACCTCCCCCTACACCCCAACACACTTCCTTATTCACCCCATGCACTCTCCCACACCTCTCTCCCCACATCTTACCCCACAGTTTCGCTTATGTGGCGAAGTTACCAAGTAACTCGAAAAGCCCGATAAAATTTTTTACGGCAACCGGGAATTTAAAGTCTTGTTTCGGTGTAGGCAATGTAAATTTTCGATGTATGAAAGTGTGGCGAAGTTACCATGTGGCAAAGTTACTATGGCGAAGTTACTGGCAACCCATCCCCCCAGCCATTGCAACTGTCCTTGTGCTCCTGCAGGTTTTAGCAATATTTGCACCGTTTCACTGTTTCAGTAGGCCTACTAGTAGGTATAGGCTATGCAGTATAGGTACAATGATTTTGTCACATTACACTTACACTGTGGGCATTACACTCATAGGTCTGGTCTATTGATACCCGTACTTTTCTGCTAATAATCACATAAAACAAAAATTGATTTTTTAGATCTGGTATCTGTATAGAGTGGCAGTATTAATGGATAGGTTTTTATGGCTTACAAGTGGTTTAGAATTTAATGAAAAGAAGCTTTGTTCTCAAACTGGTGTAAAAATTTATGATGGTGATAACAAGGTAAGAATACAAAGCTGAAGACTAAACTGATTATCAGTGCACCGGTATACTGCTCAAACTGGTTGATTTGGCTCCATAGTTGACTAGCCATAGACGGCTAGACTGATTTTTGTACCGGTAACTCGGAACTGTTCAAAAAAGAGCATTTGAATCTGTGCCAGTACCAATATTGATGTACCACTAGGTCGGTTCACTTTCTGGTATTCTACATACCACCATTTTCAGTTGTTTTATAATTGCAAAAAAATTTTTTGTAACTATAGTGCTGTACCATGTACCGGTACCAGTAGGCAGAGATGGGCATTTATCTAGATAATTTATCTGCGATAATTTATTGCTGATTATTGTTTTCACTCAAAATAGTTTGGATTACCAATATCGCTTTTGTAATATCGTTTTGTTCTCGCCTATGAATTATCAAGATAAACGATTCATTACCAACACAGTGTTCAAAATCAGTGAGTAGGCTCTATGGAAAAAATACACTGTAGCAGTGTATCCATAAAGTCTTGTTGCAATTTAGAAAATCTCTCTTTGTTTTGTATGATGCCACTGCAGAGTCCGTGAACTGCTCTCTTTTAAAAAACCTGTAAGAACATTTTTGAAATTATGTCGTACAAAAAAAAAATTTATCAGACGTATTGAAAATTTACCGCAACGTTTAAATGTTTATTGGGAAAATTTATCAGCGATAATTTATCGATTACTAATATCGCTGTAAGAAATTGAGATTTAGCGATTACCGGCATCGCAACTGTTCCTTTCAAGATATTACCGTAACTAGTGCAAATTACCCAAAATAGAAAAGTTGTTAAAAATTTGTCCATTAGCACCGACTTACTCTTTAAACATGGGGAGGTTTGGTGCGAGCACAACAAAGCAACAAGATCATAAAAAATACTCATTACTGTGCTGCTTACCCCAAAGAATGCGTAGGTTTTCGAGATGCATTAAACTTTAACTTGCAAATGCATTGAGTACGAGTGCCAATAAGCCTTTTATCCTGGGTAGCACTTTAGCCTTCACTCAGCAAGTTTTCTAAAGAGGTGTGTTTCGTCAACTAACAACACAAAGCAGTAATTCGCTTCTGGCATACTTACAGTCAAACCTAAATCAACAAAATGTTATTACAATGGAAAAAAGGTCTGGAAAGAAACCTAGTATTTCCTGTTTTTCGATTGTTTTACTACCTTTACATAAACGCGTGTTTTTATGGTCTGACATTCCAAGTTGTTTTTTGGGATCGGAATCAGCTGATGATATTTTCGCTTTCTCGTCTTTAATTGATACTTTTTATTTGATTTGCCTTTTTTCATTATGTTGTAATTTTGGAAAACTGTTGTGCTATGCAAAGCATTTTTTAAACTCTTGGTTTTTGCAATCAGCATCTAATTCAACTGGAGACGAGCGAGTTAAGCAAGTTACCATAACAATCCCTAAGATTTTAGAAGTATCACATTTCTCAAATGTTATTTATATTTCAACGTAACAAATAATAAGCACTTTTTCGATGAAACGATAGCAACGCGTTTTAGGATTGCTCATGGCAAATTAATGCAAACAAAATTATGAAAAAGTATTAAAGATGACACTTTGAAATGGCAAGTAATTACGCTCAGCATTAAATGTACGCAGGGAGGCTTGGCTGCAATGCTCACGCCCTTCTCTTTGGCTTCCTCAGATACATGCCAAAAACCTTTATAGCTTAAATTCTACAAGAAAAATTTGTACCTTAATACGGAAAAAATTTGTTCACGCCCCTCCCCCCTTGAAAACTTCTGTGTACGCCCCTGCTTAGCGTATTTGATATATGATATTTCGAGGTTAACAAAATTCCTCATTATTATTTCGTGTGTTTGAAATTGCTAATACCAAGTGTTTGATGCTATGCAAATGCGCTTATACAGGTGTGCAGTGCACGCACCATCACGTAAATTAACCAGTGCACGCTAAAATGCGTTTGCGCATGCTTCTGGGTTGTAGTTTTTTTGCATGAGTGCATGTTTGAATGGTATGCTTAATGATGTTGATACGCAAGTAACAATGCAAAATACTCCTTCAAATATCAGGTTAATTTTAATCTACACAAACAGCGGGTTTTGGATTTTAATACTTCATGAACAAGCAGTGTTCCCTTTAAGGTGCGAAACGTGAGAAAAATGAGAAATTTTGGGCAAATTTTTTCAATTTTTGAACATTTCCATAATGATTTAAAAGCAAATTACTTGAAGGTGCTAAAAGTTGTTTGTGTCACATGAAAGTGTTTTACCAATGAAACTCTTATTTAAACAAAAATTATTTCAGGCCCTGAATTACATCCTTTGAATGTTTGGGCAAATTTTTAGTGGTTTTCATGTTTGGGCAAATTCGCACTAGTCAAAACCTTAGAGGGAACAGTGTGAACGAGGTATCATTTTTTAACATAAAAATGAGAGAGATTTTTATAGGGAGGTTTCTCACCATGCTGCAAGCTATGGGGATGGTAAACCTCTCCATCTCCCCGCAAGTCGGCGCCATTGAATTTGTCCAAACATTTGAGAGGTGTAATTCAAGGTCTGGAATAATTTTTGTTTAAAATAAGAGTTTCTATGGTAAAACACTTTCATTTGGCATAAAAAAACTTGAGCACTTTCCACCAATTTGCTTTTGAATCATTATAGCAATGGGCAAAAATTGAAAAATTTTGACCAAAATTTCTCATTTTTCTCAAATTTTTCACCTTAGAGGGAACACTGGACATCACCCAGGGCTTTTTTGAAATTATCGATTATCGGTATCTATATATATATAGTACAGAAAGGTTTGTCGTGCCCATCACTGCCGGTATATATATGAAATTACCTTCTGGTACCGGTGCATGAGCATTTCCAACAAATCTTGCATAGCTTATTAGCATTGGCCTAGAGCTTAATGTTACGGTATATTAGGATGCTGTATATTTAGCATATGATACATCATACATGTACACATGTAAGTGAAAGGCTCTGGCTATGCTTTATTTCATAGCTATGGCTTTGCTCATACAGTGAGTTGTCTTAAGAAATCTGTATCTACAACAAACACGGTCTGTTACTGGGATGTGATTTGCACTGTGCAGTGTCTAGAGCATCGTCAAGTTTTTCTTTTGAAATTGCTCTTTGTACATACCCTGCACCAACTCCAATGTTGCATTAACTACGGTACGGGTATAAGTCTCTAATCCTATACCCAGTACCAGTCTCTTTGCCCCTAACTGAGCTCTTAATCTTAATCCCCCTAATTTTTATGTTACTGATTATAATGTCATACCAGTCAATGTCGTGTAAAAAACAAACAAGGTTTAGCTGAGGTTATGCAGCGTTTTGATATTGGAAATCGATCTGTTGCTCTAGACTCTTCCTACCGGTATTCTTGAAACTTGCCAATACTCACTCTTACCAGTAAATTAGTCCATAATTTGTTCATGATTTTTTTGGGAGGAATGATACACTGTGATCTGCATTGATGTTCTAGTCTTTGTTACATTTTTGTAAGCGTTTTAGTGCTCTTTTGTAGACTAACTTCAATGATGGTACAGCAGTAGTAACAACTCATCGTTTAATATGGAGAGATTCAGAAAAATGTCAAATAACTTTACCTTTGGAATTGGTGGTTTTTGCAGAATGGCAAGCTGGTGGGATTGGAAAAAGGTATCAGTAGTGTGTGTGTGTGTTTTCTTTCACATTACTTATTTATTGTAATTTTAGGAATATCATAGTAGGTTCTAGGTTAAATAGCTGTATCGTAATCTATTGCAACCTCCTGTCACTTTATTGCATTTGTATGTGACTATAAGTGTTAAATTGATGAAAGTAATAATTTTAATGATTGTTTATGTAAGCGATGCTATTGTTATGTATCTCAGTCAGTCTTTATGCAAATCAAAATGAGGCAGTGGCATACACCTATGCGCATGCCCCTCATCTGCTCATGCCTTGTCCAAAGCTATTAAAAGTTGTTATCACTGACGTTATTTGGAAAATATTTTGCCCTTATGCCCGTATGATGAAAAACATATCTTGCAGCCCCTTAGAAAACTTGTTCTAACGCTCCTAATGTTGGTAAAAGAAAAATTTTAGTTTTCTTGTTTCGCAATCAAGTTATTGTTTTGCAGCCCTAAAGTCATTTTTCATTTGCAAGCAGCTCCGCCAGATAAAATTTCAGGACCGGTATCAAGCAGTCGTTTTGACTTTATAAGATTTGCTTTTAAAAATGGAGGAGATCTGGAATTTCATAAGCAAGTTGAAGCAGCTTTACAAGTGAGCATTGAGTAAAACTTGTTAAGGTTTTTATTAGACCTATTAAATATTATTTAAGATAGCGTAAAAACTTTTTTCAGAATGATAATTTGAGAATTATGTGAATATTATGATAATGAAATATGTCAATTATATTGTCGTCTGAACTTTTAGCTGCATAATTTATTTTGTTCTTTTTGTCACATGCGCTATGAGCGTCTACTTTGCTTTATGATGTAGGGTATGTGCTTTTTGTAATTTTTTTGAAACGACAACATAGCTAAATAAAAACTGTGCTTTATATAATTCGTCTGCTTTTTATGAAGTAATATCTTTTTGTTCATAGAAGCAAGAATGGAAGCAAGGACAAGCTCCTAACAGCCATCAGGAGCACAAACCAAATGTTGGTGTGAATTATAGTCCAAAAATCTAAACATGAAAAATTCGTGCTAATTTAAAAACTGATTTTTTGATTTAATTTCTTTTTCAGGGCTCCCATAGTTCCGGATTTCCGGCATTTTGCACTTCAAATCGGCACCTACCGATATTATTCCAAAAATGCTTTTTTTCTAAAAGCACCAGCCCTCCCCCCCCCCATCCCTCGCGTGCCATCTGCCGGGATTTTTTTGCGTTAGGTACTTGACTTTTCTCTCCTACGCATGCGTTTTTATACGAGTAAGAAAATTGACATAATTATCTGCAGTGTTGTAAAGTGGTCTCATCATGCTGCAGTGAAACTAACCTCACAATTATAAGATTGTTAACGTCATAAACCATGTTGACAGACAAGCACCTCGCTTGTTATAGGCCATAACAAGTTGAAATAGCGTAATTATGACATCACACAATGTTGCATCGTGGTATAATCCCTGCGTAACTGTAGGTTATTGCACTTACGCGCGACCAACTAGGAAGAGCTTATTTTAAAGGTATGAAGGTAGGGCTTACGAAAATGATTGTCGAAATTCAGATTCGGTTTGGTTTAAGTGGAAGTGATTAGACCTAGGTTCGGTTTAAGTAGAAGTGATCATAGGCGCGCGCAGGGGGGCACGGTGCCATGCCCCCCCCCCCCATTTGGCCTTGTGATAAGGTACTAAAACCTAACTTTCAGTCTTTAATTTCTCAAACAAATAATGGTTGCAGTCTCCTTTCAACTTATTTTAGCCAAGCTTTTGTTTTTAGACATAAGCTGTGAGAATACTTTTGCTGTGTCCATTGTGACTGCGCTCACTGCACGCCCTTTTTTGATGAAAAAATGTGCTAGAATAAGTGTTTTTTTATGTGAAAACCGTAAAAATTCTTTGGCGGCTGGGGGCTACGCCCCCAGACCCTCAATTGTAGCACTCTCCCCCCCCCCCCATTGCTAAAACCTGAGTGCGCTACTGAAAAGTGATTGTCACATATCAGAGCATTTGGCGTTTTGTATAATACATAGTACATAAGACATTGTTACAGCATATTACACAGTTAAAAAACTAAAAGTTGCTTTTTTTAGGTAAAAAATGCAAAAATTTTCAGTGGCTGGGGGCTCTGCCCCCATACCCCCTTGCTTCCGGCGGCTGAGGGCTGCGCCCCCACGCCCCCGACATGGCCCTCCTGTTGCCACTTTCTGACCACCCACTTTTTCCGGCTTTTTCACCATTTTGGGCTGGGAGCCCTGATTTTAAGCAATTACCTGAGCAATTGCTGATATTGTACGGTCTTTTAATCTCTATGTAGTTGCAATAACGCCCCTTTGTCTTGGCAGTTTGCTTCGAATGTGTGTAAAACTGTAAATTTCCTCGGTAAAAGA
The DNA here is from genome assembly GCA_964006365.1 of Trididemnum miniatum. Classification (NCBI taxonomy): domain Eukaryota; kingdom Metazoa; phylum Chordata; class Ascidiacea; order Aplousobranchia; family Didemnidae; genus Trididemnum; species Trididemnum miniatum. The sequence goes on from OZ023246.1 coordinate 7,956,382, forward strand.
GTTGTCGCGTTGGTGAGTTACGGTATGTGTTGCCTAATTTTATTCTATTTGTGCAACTTTGTGCATTATATGTAAAGTTTTCGATATTGTGATTATCTACAAGGTTTAATGATAAAAAAGATTGGTTAAATTTCACTTGAAATGTTTGCTTTTATTTCAGTTTCCTCAAATTCGAGGTGCCGGTATTGTTGGGATCGAAAGAAAAATCGAAGAAAATAAAAAGTTAACTGATCAAAACATATCAGTAGTAAGTATATTGAAAGTGAGTGTTTTGCGCGGTAATTGTCAAAAAAGCTTACCGTGTTGAATTTTTAGGCTTTTCAAGACTTGACTAAATTGATTGAAAAAGCTAAAGAAATGGTCTCATTGTCAAGCAATATAGCTTCAAAAATCAAGGACAAGAAAGGAGACATCACTGATGACGAAGTAAAGAAATTGTGTTCCTAATCTTATATTAGCTTGTAGCCAGTGACGTATTTAGAATTTATAAAAGGGGGGGGGGAACAACTTTTGACTAGTTAAAAAGTTGCAATAAAGCTGAATCACCAACTGAGTTTTTAGTTGGAGCACGGTAAAGTGAAAGTCAGATTCTGGTAAGTAATCATTGTCCGTCGACTGTCGTAAGTAACATCATAGGCCTATATTTAAACATAAATGCTCACAGTTAAGCATTTTAGGAACTATCTTTTTCTTTTGTTGTATCATCTTAAAGTAGAGGGCAGTGACGTTGAGAGAAATATTAAAGCGTAGTTTTTTTCGGCAGAGTTAATTTGAAGCAGTTTGTGAAACAGAAAAGGCTGTTGGGGGTTCCAGGGGCATGCTACCCTGGGAAATTTTTGAAATATTACTCATGCTGTTATGGCTATTTTGGTGCTTTTTAAACATTTTTCAGGCAGATTTTGTTTAAATTTTTTGACCCTACTACCAAATATGACGCATTTCGTTTGCACATTTTCAATTATGCGTGCTTAAGGTGTGGCTTGAAGAGGTTCGAAATTATGGAAAAATTGTACTTATCAAAAACATACAGTTGAAAAGGGCTGGTGGGGAGATATATCAGGGAATGCCAGGGGCGAATTCAGGGGGAATGTGGGGGATACATTCTCCCAGCCATTTTTAACAATATTGAATACAATTTTTCTGTAATTTTGAACTTCTTCGATAACAATAATCCTTACGCTTTATGTTTAAGTATGCATAAATCGAAAATAAGCGAACAAAATGCATCACACCTGTAGTATTGAGAATTATAAAGGGCAAAAAATTAAAATAAAACTTGCCTTAAAAGTTGTTCAAATTGCACTAAAATGGTCATTACCGTATGTAAAATTTCAATAAGTTTTTTGGGTAGCATGCCCCCGTACCCCTTAGAGCCATTTTTGTTTCCCAGTTTGCTTCAAACTAACTCTGGCGGAAAAACTATGCTTCCGCTTCTGTATGGTAGCGGTACTGTTAGCGAAGAAGGATAGTAAGACTTGATGTCTCAGTAAACTATTAAATAAAAACGGTTGATTTACTGCTGATAATATCGTATATCGTTGTGTTTCTTTTCATTAAATAGTTTTGGTCGTTGCAATTGCGTTAACACTCCAAACAGAGATTGCGGCTCTCCCTTAGTTGATTTCTGATTTCTTCATCTTTATCCTCCTATCACGAGAAAGCTGCGGAGGCGCTATGCGTAGGACGAATCCAGACTCGCTTAGGAGTTGCCTTCGTTTTCAAGTTTTCCGGTTGAATTTTCTTCTGACTTCTTTAATTTGCTGCTTGCCAGATTCCACCAAGCAGAGATAATCATCGTAAAGCATCTTATCCAAGGACGCAACAACGAGACTAAGTTGGGAGTTGAACCATTAACCTTGCGATTATGGTCGTCGTAAAAACGACGCTCCACACCATTGCGCCACGCTGCCGACGCCACACTGCAGTTTTATATCATCGCATGTGGCTCTTGAATAAACAAACTTTACCCACCCCTGGTCTATGGTTTGTCGTATCACTTTTTATAAGAAACGGTTAAAAGAAAAGAAACACATAACACGCTTAATTTTTGCAGCATTTAAGCTAGCAGTAGTTCGTTAATGATCATGCCAAAATATCCTTCGGTTATGGTAGATATATTTATTGTCACTTTATTTTTGAGCGAAACAGTGTAGGCCTGCAAGTACATTGGTTACTTCCCATAGCAAAGGAATTTGTAGTTAGTAATCTAAAAATTACTTTTTTCCTCGCATAATTTTGTAATTGGAATTAGTTACTTTATTAACGAAGTAATTTTACTCGGTAATTAGTTACTTTTTTTGGCCAAGAAATTGTAAATGAAATTAATTACTTTTTTGCGGAATTTTTACAGCCCTGCTGATACCCCATTGTAACACAGTTCTACAACAACTTTCAAATATATCTAAATCAAATCAGAACTTCATTGTAGTCGCGCTATTACGCCGAGCGTGTAACGAGTGGCGGGGCCCATCTCCGCGATTTGGCGCCTGGACTACACAACGCTGAAGAAACGTCGCAGCGAGCCATTGGCGACGCTGTGCCGATTTGACCGGCCCGGGAATTGAATCCCAGACCTCCCGCACAATAGCGTGCGCTTAGCAACTGAGCAAATATTTCTAAGTTACATTTATTTACGCTCGTTTTTAATTTTTTTTTTTTTTCTATAAGGTTGTTTGGGGGGGGGGGGGGGGGGCATCGCCCTTTATCCCTTCCTAAATACGCTAGTGCTTGTAGCGTCTAGTATCTCCGCAGTCTTTTATGCTTAAGCTGCCGCTAACTCAATCTAAATGCTTTAGCTAAGTTCAAAGTATATTACTGAATAATGCTATGATTTATTTTTTGGATTTTCAGACTATTAAGTTTAAGTCTTACCTACTGAGCCTTGGTATTCCGAACCCTGTCACAAAAGAAACTCATGGATCAGGTACGCATTATCACATGCAACTAGCCCACGAAATTACGAAGTCGTTAGCTAATCAGGTTGAAGATGATGGTGGAATGATGCTGCTCTCTGACGCTTATTGCCGCATAAATAGAGCTCGTGGAATGGAGGTGATTTGCGGTATTTATGATTAATAAGTTTGTTTACTTCTCCCACTATTTGACAAATACTTTGCGACGGATTCGACCGCATTTAACAGCTGAGATGGCAGAGTGGTAAGAGCGTCGGCCTTAAGAGCTGTAGACTCGGGTTTGATTCCGAGCCGCGTATATTATCCAATGATTTTAAAATTGGTATTCACAGCTTCCCTGCTTGACGTTCAGCATTAAAGGAACAGTGTGGAGACGAGATCAAGCCGGCAAATTTACTTGTGCCGTTGGGAAAGGCACTTAACGGGATTCCTCCTTCTTCGTGTGGTAGTCAGGTGGTCGGCTACTTCTAAGCGAGCTCGTTATAGCGCTTTGATAGCTTTCTTGTGATAGAAGGATAGTTAAATGTGCAACTAAGTACAATGATTTGCGTATTTTGGGTAGATGTTGATTTGAAAAACGCAAGCTTCGAAATCTCAGTCAGTTTAAGTTCTATAACTTAGCGATAGCCGGAGGTATTTTGCAGCATATTTGGTGTAAGCAATCGACATTTCTGATGTGCACCCCACTAAAAAACTTCGTAAGTATGTGAAGGTGAATTTTAAATGACTCGCTGTCGCTATATTTCGTTGATCGAGTAATACGAAGAATATAAAGATAATATTCAATTGTACTCACTTGTATATTTGTTGAACCAATGTTTTTTGCACAGCTGCTTTCCCCCGAGGATTTGCTCAATGCTTGTGAAACTATGAACAACTTGAGTCTTTCGTTAAAACTTCGAAAGTTTGATACTGGCGTGCTGGTGTTACAAGTCAAGTCACAAACAGATCAAATGATTGTAGAACAAACTAGCGAGTTGGTAAGTTAGCATGCTTTTCACTTGGCATTGAACCCAGCCAATGAAATTTATGCTGAAAATCTGGATTTTGGAGGCAACTAAGGTATAAGTATTCTCCCATCAACTAAGAGCTTTACCGAAAAGGCCTTCGCATACTTTTTGTGGATCATTTTTACCTCTACAAAATTTGCTGCTGGATTCTGTTGGCTGAAAACATAAATTGGGTTAAGCATACAATTCTTCAGCTGTACGGTCTAGTCTCGAGCAGAGTTTTTAATCTTTTTCTCGAATCCCCGCTTTTTAGTGAGTCAACTCTTCTCCCACCGTAAGGAAATTTGTAAATTCAAGTAGGAAGTAATTTCACCGTAACTGGAACAGTGTTAGCAGTTTTACCCTAACGTGACTTTAATAATATCTCATTTGTTGTTTTTGTTAAAACAGTCTGTAAATGCTTTCGATTTGTAAAGTTTAAGTCGGTGGTTCGCAAGCGCGGCCCTCGACCCCCCAAGGGGCCACAAAGTGTTTTCTGGAGGGGGCGAGCGTAGTGATAAATTCATTTTTATTTTCAGACTGGGACTTTTAAAATTACATTCAAAGGGCCACGTTGTTTTAGTGTCACCGTTAAGGCGTACGACTCTGAAAAGGTTGAGAATCACTTGTCTAAGTCAACATTTGGTTGTAATGTGTTAAATTTTAAAGCAGTGATTCTTCTGTCTGGCCGTCATTTCCCACTTGGAAAACGAATTCCCTATAGGTTAAGCATCACTGGTCTTAGAGCGATAGGTAAAATTGCTGCTAAAATTTTGGTGTTTTCAAACGGAGGGTTGAGGGATAAACTTTTGCGACGAAGCAAACTTATCGATCAGTTAATAAAAGTATTTTTAAATCATTGGACTTATCTGCTCATGCCGTGAATTGTATACTCGTAAAATATCAGTCACCCTTGCACCATACTACTTAAGAGTACCATATACAAATACTACTAATAGGTATATTATCAGTCGATGCATGAAATCGTCCCCAAAACTTCATTGTGATATACGTACTCGAGAAATATGCTTTTTGCTTCATTCTTGTTAGGCTAAAATCACCATGTAATTGAGTGTAATTTGCTTAATTGCTGCAATGCAATCACCCAGCATTAGCATTTTAGATGTGCTCTGAAGCATTGAATTACATGTGTTGGTTTAGGTGACAAACAGCTCATCATTAAGTTCCCAAGAACTGGCAAGTCTTCTCAATATTTCTGTATTACTTGCCAAGGAGAGACTGTTGCTGACTGAGTCCGTAGGAAAATTATGCAGAGACGATTGTGATGAGGGTCTGAGATTTTATCCCAATCTCTTCTTAACTTCAAGCTGATGCCAGTAATTCGACGGAAATCGTCTGTTTTTTGTCCTATTATTTGAAACAAACACTTCCTTTTTTCTAACGCTGGGCTGTCTATTACTCTAGTGTCTGATTGAGTCCGATTGAATGAAATTTGGTGGGACAGCAGCTGTTACTTACGTAGAATTATTGCTCTTTTCACGTTTTTGTCTGGAAAGATGCTGGAGTGTTCCGCCAGGAGTTTACAAACCGTCAAACCTGGCACCTACAAAAATATGCCGTATTGGATCCTAGCTAGAGGACGCGCAGAAGGACTAAGTTCACATGCCGATGCCGCGTAGCAGAAAACATGCAGTGTCTTTTCTTAGTTTTACCGCTGGTCAGCTTGTACCGCACTGCTGTCGTACCAAAGAGGAACTTCGCTTCCTTGTTCGTAAGCTTACAATTTGTTTATTATTTGCAGTTGAAATGGTGTACTTTAAATAATCTTCATTTTTAGTGAAAGGTTTTGTTTTACTCGCTGAAATATTATACTATGATTATTATAACAATGTATTTATAAAAAAAAATTAATTACGATTGAATGATTAAAAACAACGTCACACAGAATACAAAACCATGAAATTCGCGAATATGCATTTACCAAACAAACGTAAAAACAAAAATTACATCTTTTCAATGCATGTTTGGTTCTTTTAGGGCGCTGACGAGTATTTTCGGGCCAGAGAAAGATGGGTGGCACGCTCAGATGGAACTAAACTGCATGACATTACCAAAGAAGAACAAAGCTCAGCTCTTCTTTACTTGCTCCTAGAATAAAAACACCCCAAAGCAAATGTCATATAGAATAAAAAATCTTCATGGTTAGGGTAGACGGGGTCCACCACCTTAGGCTTTTTGAGCAAAATAGTCATTGCAACTTGAGGTACTGTTGCCATATTTAAAGTTGATCTGAGATTGCGAAGTGCCCGCGTAGCATCGTTTCGGAATGCTCATCTTTTTGATAGCATGTATATCGTTCAGTCGAAGCTCGTCGGTCTAGGAGGAATTGCGGGAATTATTTCTTTCAGTTCTACTTCAACATCTTGGTATTCCCCACCGTCTGATGAGGGTTGGATGTCGTCGTAATCACCATCTCGATCCTGAGAGTGAACAGAACACTACATTTCCTCTGTCTCTAACGGTTATAGTAGCTCTAGTCAATTGCTATTAAGCTCAGTTATTAAGTACATCGCTACCGGTGCAGGAGGTCTGCGGTTCGACTCCAGGGCCTGCCAAATCGGATACAGTGTCGCCATGACTAAGCTGTGTTGCTCGGGCGCCGAGTATGGTGAACATTTCATAGTTTTTCACTATGTTATCATTGGAGCATTCCGGAGGGCTGAGCGTAAGCCTCAATAAATTTCTGGGTCACACAACTATATACAGAAGTACTTCTACGCCAGTGGTTCTCAAACTGGGGATCACGGTTCCCTTGCGGTCCGCGAAGCAGTTTCAGGGGGACCGCAACGAGGTCGCGGATTTTAGTTCAAACTACGGCCTGCGGACGTAATAACTTTTTTTGCTCTTTGCTTGATTTTGCGTGGAAAATTGGACATCTGCGGACGTGATGACCTTCAAAAAACCTGTCATTTTGCGTAGTGAAAATATGGTAATCGTAAGCTACACTACTACTTCTTTTTGCTGCTGAACCAGAATTAATGCTTAGAAATATAAGGACCGTGAGTGATAGAAAAAAATCTTTGGGGACCGTAAATCAAAATTTTATAAAAGTTTGAGAATCACTGCACTAAACGCACCAAAACAAGAACGATTCCTCGTCCCGTATGCATATTTCGGAATGGTTGCGTAGAAAACTTTCACTTTGCTCTACCGCGATCTGATTGGCTTGAGCGTTTGCGAGGAGAATGACAGGGCTCGACCGAGACGACCATAAGTATAAAAATTGCACACAGAAGTTGCAACAGCGACGTAATGTAGTGGCTAGTATGCAAGACCGCTGCTCATAGGGTATGGGTTCAATGTTGCTCTGGGTTTTGATTTTATTTTCAACGAACTTGGTTTCTTACGTGTAATTCCGGATGGGGTAGAGTGGTGGTAATGGAATAAACAAAGAAATTTTCTATATAACCATTTCGAAATATGCAGTTCATTGTTGATGCGACTATTCCGAAATATGCGTCCCATAATTCTGAATCTGCCACTGGTCACAGTTTACACCAAAGCTTGATGATTTGAGAGTCAGCTTAGTAGCTGGAAAATTGGTTTTATTCCTTGGCGGGTTCATAGGCCCACTAAAGGCTGTAAAACATCAGCATTTGATATTTTCTGCTAGGTCATAAACAGAAAGTATAAAGGGCTGGGTGTGTATCGGCGTACAGTGTTGCTTGTCTTGCCCCTAAAAATCTTTAATCATTCTTAATTCAAATTGTAACAAACCTAAGCAGATCCTGACCCAAGCAATGTGCTTGAAGAACAGTTGTCTCAAACCTTTTTACTCGACAACTATGCCTATAAAGGATTGAAAAAACTCACCGAATTTTCTTCAGAAGATTTTGCGTTGTGTAACCGCGCTTCTAGGATCATTGCAGCGTCTGATTTCATTTCTTCAATGGACTGGTTTGGGGATTGTATATCTTCTGTCGATTCGTTTGGCGTGTGGGACGATATTCCATTTGACATTGGAGTTGCTGACGAGTCGTTTTCAGGATCTTCGTTCAAATGAGCCGCGGAGGGAAGTGTTTTTCGTCGCACTTTGGGCTTCGGTCGTGTTTTACGAGGTGGGACAATAGGAGACTCTGATTTGGTGTGAGCTCGAGCTATGACGTCATCTGCATGCTCATAGTTCGAAGTTGGATAAGAGTTTTTCGATAAAAATTCTTCCGCATGTTCGTAGTTCACGAATTCGTTAGCTTTTTTTCCTTTTTCAGGCACAGGAGGTGCTTGAAAATCAACGTTTTCTAAAAATGGAATACTCTAGTTTTAGATAACTTTTAAGACAACATCGACTGGGCCTACAGCAATCACATAGCTTTTTATGAACCTATTACCGGTAGTTTATTTTATTAAAAGGAATTTAAAACGATATGCATTTAAAAACGCTAATACTTTTTTCGCTTTTTGCGTATCGACAAGCAGTATTATAAGTTCAATTTAGTGAAGACCCTACAGAAAAAGTGAAACCTTGGAAAAGAGAAAAATTTGAAGCAACAGCGAAATAGCTATTTGTAAGTAGGCCTAACACCGGTAGGCCACTTCAGAGGCAAAATAAAAATGTTTAGTTTCAGAAGTCGGCATTACCTCTTTCTGTCGTAGATAAATCTTCAACACTCTTGCTTTTTCGTGGAATTCGCGGAGGTTCACTATTCTTTTCACGCAAAGCAGACAACGGAACTTTTTTTTCATTTAAATCGTTTTTCATGTGGATGGGACTTGATTCCTTCTAAATAAAATTATGTACCTGTAGATAGATCTTGGGATTGTTTTATTATGGCTAAATGGAAAACTCTATCGGCACTTCAGCAACAGGGTAACCGGCGATGAAATTAATCAGTGGACAGCTTCTGCAATCTGCATGGTAGTGTTTGTTTTTTCCTGTTCGGATCATACTAAAGTTTCAGTTTAGTTTATTTACCACGCATCATATTTAGTAGCAAACAAAGACTGAAACCAGCAGGTCTAATAGCTGAAAGGCATGCGTTGCTAAGCTAAGTGGGTTGAGCACAGGGTGTTGGAGCAGGGCAAATTTTGAAGGTGCTTCAGCTCCGGAGCTCTTCGCTATCCTGACATTGCTCCAGCTCCGGGTTATTCAGACTGGTACTGAGTTTTAGTTTTACGTTGTCATTATAACCCTTCTAGTCCTACAGTTTTCTCAATAAAAATAAATTTCAACATACCCTTTGCTCAAAAATACAACAATCCAAATGCTGCACACAATTAAATGACATGTAGGGAAGCGGTGGCCAGTTATCTGCTTATACTATATCGTTCAAATCAAAAGCCACATAGTTGTCAATCGGGCTTGGGTGTTTCAGGTCAGGCAGCCGGGTTCAGGCCGGGCTCGAGCTTGGATTTTGAAAAATTTTCGGGCTTCGATCGGGCCCGACGCCGGAGCAAAATCGAGATTTTCGTTGAGTGATGGGGCTTTCATGATTGCCGGAATTAAGCAAAGAGAACACCTGATGTAAAGTTGCTGTTCGTAACTGGGGAGACTGATGTGGATGGGTAAAACTCGATTTTTTTTTATTAAAGTATCTTCCAAATTTACAGTGATGTTTTTGATTTTGGGTTTAAATTGGGCTCAAGACTGGTTGCTAAATTAGGATTCGGGCTTGAAAAATCCGGGTCGGGTCGGGCAAATCTTCGGCCCGTTGACAACTCTGAAAAGCCATTATATACAACGAAGAAAGAAAATTGCTTCAAGTAAGTCCTTAAATCTAATGTATTATCTAAAGCGAAGGGAAAAGTCCTTCCACGTTAACTTGAGTTGTTATCTCTCACAGTTACACCGTTAGTGACGTCATTAACACTAATACAAGTGTCTGACTTGTTGCGATGCTTGTTTTATCATTCATTCTAGCTAGTAACATGTAAAAGCAGGCTCACCAGTGTGTTTCTTGCGGAAACTATCACTGTTCCGTGTGTTCTCCAACAGTTAATTCCTATTTCGAGAAAGGGGATCGCTAAACGCAACTTACCCATACCCAAGTTAAGCAGCTATAACCAGTGATGGGATTCAGGGGGTTCGCACAGGTTCGCGCGAACCCGTTCTTGGAATGTTAGGATAATCAGCGAACCCGTTCTTGCTTTTTTTTACAGACATTAGACCTTTATGAGGGAACCTGTTGTTAGTAAGTACGATACAAAGTAGAACCTGTTCTTAAAATTTTGAATCCCATCGCTGGCTATAACACATTGCGGCAACAGCTCACACTGTTCACTGAAATTAAAAACAGTGATAAAGGAAAGTGAGATGATTTGAAGCTGGGAGCTATCTTACAGTAACGTTGCTCCGGCTCCACTTCAATTAAAATTCAAGCTCCGGCAAAAATGGACTGCTCCGGGGCTCCGGCTCCAACACCCTGGTTAAGCAGCTTTTCAAAAACAACCCATAACCTCGTTTAAGTTTTTTGAAATATCCCTGTGGTCAGATGTTAACAAAATCAAATCCAAAAACAGCTTACTTCGATGGATTGAGAAGTGGTTGAAATACGTCTGCTCGCATCCTGCAATTCTGCGACGTCACACTCTGCGAGCTAATACCGAATTTAAAACAAGTAAAAAGGTGAAAAAATAAATTTATTTGATTCACTGACATACGCAGGGGAGGGGGGCTTCTATGCGCGAGCTCCCTCAGGCTTTCTCTGATACGTCAAAAACCGTTATTGCTAATCTATAGAAAAATCACGTCTCTTTTTTTGGGAAAGATTATTCACACGCCTCTCCCACGAAATTTCTGCGCAAGCTACAACCATGCCGTTCTAACTGACGTAGGAATTTTTAAGTATCAGCTTTATCTTAACTTACTAGCTGTAATGAATTCAACTGGTTTTAGGAGTATATTTTTGGTGTGGCTCAAATAGTATAAGGCATAAGTTTGCAGCATGATTGAATCATGTAAATACTAGATCCCGGCAAAAATTGAACTGATTAGGCCTGTTTAATGTAAGATAAAGGTTTCGCAAAAGGAGCAATTCTACGAAGCAAGCCATATCCCGAACTTCAAATTGCCCAAAATAACTAGATTTCGTTTTGAGCTAAAAAAAATTACAACTCACCATTTCAACGCATGGAAGTTTTTGCAGTCCTTTGAAATCTTTTCGCACCGGATAAGGATCGATTCCACGGAATGGATCTTCGGACTTTAAAGGAACTTCACGGACAAATAAGGAGCAACGGTGAACAGGAACTTCTAACAGAGTACCACTGGATGTCTTATTGCCGTCTTTCAATATTTCGACCACAACTGTTAATTCTAAATGATAAAGTTACAAAATGTTAGTTTCCAATTGGAGATTGTGAATATAGCAGTTTGGTGTCAGGTGAAGAAGAACAAAACTGCTTTGGTGACACTGTGTAACACAAATTTTGTTCCCGGCTTCTAAGTGTTATTCCTGATTGGTTACGTCTAGAAATCAGGGAAAACGCACATAATTTCACCTAAACTTTGCTTTTGTGAATATGAAAGTGATTTTTCGAAATTTAGATTTTTGGCTAACATCGTGTAATCTGGCGTGTATAATCTGGTGTTATTTCTTGACTGTTTACGCTATCGGGGAGGTTTACGTCTTGTATTCATAGTTTATGCTACTTTTAAGCAACAACTCAGGACAAAATTTCATCCTGTTTACAAAGTTGACAACCTAAACCGCTTATAGCAATGCTATAGCACACTTAGATACAATTGCAAACTGTAAATGAATCAATTAGAAATGCATGGTTTATCTAGATTTCCGACAATACTCTTAAACCACTTTCATGGATCAGTCTCCATATGTAATCACTCATTATACGCTTATTATTGTCCTGGGTAGCGACGTTCAAAATCTAATATATTCTGATGGAAACGTTCGCCAAGTTTCTCTGAGTATGCACCCATGTTTTCCATAGACTGATCAAGATTAGCGTCAAGCATATGAACTTTGAAGGACATTCTGCAGTCCCTTTGGCGGCAGGCTTTCACTAATTTGGCGACCAGTTCCACATGATTTTCAGCTTTGTGATTGCCCAAAATCCACGAACCACTGGAGCAAAGCTATTCCAAGCTGCCCTCTCTGTTGTCAATTCTTCAAGAAATTCGTTGCAGTCTAGGATCTTTCTTATCAGTGGGCCAACAAAAATACCAGCTTCTGTCTTTGCTTCAGAAATCTTGGTAAAAAAGTTTTGTAGATGCTTGAATGCGTCTGAATTCTGGTCTAATGCTTTAACAAATTGTTTGATAAGGCCCAAATTTAAGTGCAGCGGAGGCAATAATATTTTGGTGGGGTCAATTGAAGGGTCCCATTTGATGTTGCTGCACCCAGCAGAATATTCAGTTCGTTTTAGCCATATTCGTCTATGGTAGTGAGCAATTGTGTCTCGACTATCCCTATGGCAATGGTGACATGAATATTTCGTAAATCCACCTTGGAGATCCACCAAGAACGCCACCATTTTGAAATCTCCAATTACTTGCCAGTTGAACTGGTCACACTTTAGAGCAATCAGAAGAGTTTTGACATTTGTATAGTTTTCTTCAAGATGCATTGAGTGGGCAAGAGGGATAGATGGATTAGACTCATACTTGAACTAACAATAAAAAGGCGCCAGTCCTTTGGAATACAAGGAATCCCAATCGAGTCAAAAAGATCATTTACATTACGCCAAAAGCAAAGTCCATCTGCTGAGGCAAAAAAACTCGAAAAGTCCTGGTGATGTTTACACTGGTCAGTGACTCAAACACATGAATCAAGCAAGTTTCATTGTTTGAGTCTGGATGTCAACCATTCTGATTTGATTTGGTGCGAACAAACCAAATTAGAAAAACTTTTGTGTTGTCTGTAAACTCTCTTAAAGCTGGTTACCAGAAATTCCTGTAGGTGATGGTTACAACTCAGGTAGCTGAGTGCTGAGAGCGTCTGCCTTTGCAGTCCTAGACTCAGGTTTGATTTCTGGTCTGGTCAAACCAATGACTTTCAAATTGGTATTCACAGCTTTCCTGCTTGACGCACAGCATCAAAGGGACAGTGTGAAGAGCAAGCCGGCAAGTTTACTTGTGGTGCCGTTGGGAAAGGTACTTTGCGGGATTCCTCCATTTTGGTGTGGTAGACAGATGGTTGGCAACTCCTAAGCGAGCTTGTTATAGCGCTTTGATCGCTTTCTACTGGTAGGAGGATAAATATGCAACAATACAAACGCTATATCACACGATTTTAGCCAAAAATCTGAATTTCGAAAAATCACTCCCAAAACCACAAAAGCAAAGTTTAAAAAGAAAAAACGCGATTTTCCAACCCTTCTGGTCGTAAGTGATCAGGAAATCTTAGTTAGAACCCGGGAACAAACAAAAAATATTTTTTGTTACACAGTGCTATCATTGCTTTTTTTGCTAGGCCAACAGCTCAATGTCGCAAAATTCTAAAGCATAGGCTACCGTACGTTGGTACCGTACTGAAACAATGTACACTTGAAATCATGTAAGCTTATGGTCGCAATCTTTTTCACTCGCGATCGCAGTAACAAATTTAGATGGTGGCGTTTGTTTCCTTCTTTTTTGGAGGGGGTCCACTGGCTAATCTGAGGGCTAAGAGGGATCAGTTAAGCCATCGCTCAGTTTTTAGTTGTGCTTAGTCATACATTGGTGTGTAGTATAGGGTGCGGTGACAAAATAAAATTTTTGAATTTTGAAAAGTGGTATTTACATTTGTCCCCAAATACGGAGCAAATAACATTGGAACTAATTTTAGGTTGGTGCACCCTCTAGCGGCCGTGCACATCTGCCAAACGATAAAAAATTGCCAATTTGACCATATCTTGAAAACCAGTTGAGCTAGAAAGCTGGTTTTGAGCTCAAAAGATGCAGAACTAGCACTTTCCTATCTACTCTAAGAGGAACTTTCTTTCTAAACTGACCAGAAAAAAAGTTGTAGGCAAAAAACAGCTTTTTTGACGAAAATTATGCATTTGCGCGTATGCAGTACCGGTAGTCCATCTTTGCAGTTGGTAAGACTTCCAAGAGTTAAAATAATTACCAAGTTAGTTTTCGTTGGTCTAATTTATAACCTGGTGCTAGTAATATTTGCGTGCAGCTATGCGTATTATGTAGAATGTGGATGTAGCATTTGACAAATATTATCCATGCAATACGTGTATCGAAATAAAAGTAGACATATGTGAGCACATAACAGTGCTGTGCTTGAAGGATATCAATATAATTCTCACTATGTAGTGCACTACATCAAATCTCAAGACATTGAAAAAGCATAAAAGCTGATCAACAAACATTTTTATGTCAGTCAAGCTTATTTATAATCAGCACCCTTATTGGCCCCATGTAGAAAGACCGAAGAGCACCAAGCATTGAAAAAAGGCAAGGCTGATCATTTTTATGCAGCCATATATTACAATGGTGGGGGGCAGAAATTCCCCAAACCTCATCGCACAACCCAGACATGCATTGGTTTAGAGCAGTGGTTCTAAACCTTTTCTTCATCGTGGGCCCCCTTGACAGTGACACTAAAAGACCGTGGCCCATTCAGTCTAATGTTAAAAGTCCCCGATCTTGAGATAAAAATGTACTTATTCTTACACTTGTGGCCCCCTTCAGGGGCCCGAGGGCCACGGTTTGAAACCCCTGGGTTAGGGTAAGAGCATGACGTTTGGGGAATTCCTGTAAGCTTTTAAAGTAAACCATCTATTGTAATATGAAGCGGCTTAAAAACGAAGAGCCCTGAAAAGGCTTGCGGATAAATAGTCAGGTTGACAGTAGGGAAGAATAAACAGCACCACCCGAATTCTGCCACACATAACACTGTAGCAGTTCTGACTTCTGCACACCAATACTCTAATGGTACCGGTATGCAGTATGTGGTAAGCCTATTGCTGCCAGAATTCGAATACCAATCTGCTACAACTTAACTAGGGTACCAGTGCTGGTATAAATCTAGGGATATATACTATACTGATATACCAATGGCATTCCTTCCAAAAGTAAAGCCTTCGGACATCAGCATTGACAACCTAGGGTTGTAGGTCGGCTATAGTGAGAATTATATTGATATCATTCAAACACAGTACTGTTATGTGCTTACATATGTCTACTATTATTTCGATACACGTATTGCATGGATAATATTTGTCAAATGCTACATCCACATTCTACATAATACGCATAGCTGCACGCAAATATTACTAGCACCAGGTTATAAATTAGACCAACGAAAACTAACTTGGTAATTATTTTAACTCTTGGAAGTCTTACCAACTGCAAAGATGGACTACCGGTACTGCATACGCGCAAATGCATAATTTTCGTCAAAAAAGCTGTTTTTTGCCTACAACTTTTTTTCTGGTCAGTTTAGAAAGAAAGTTCCTCTTAGAGTAGATAGGAAAGTGCTAGTTCTGCATCTTTTGAGCTCAAAACCAGCTTTCTAGCTCAACTGGTTTTCAAGATATGGTCAAATTGGCAATTTTTTATCGTTTGGCAGATGTGCACGGCCGCTAGAGGGTGCACCAACCTAAAATTAGTTCCAATGTTATTTGCTCCGTATTTGGGGACAAATGTAAATACCACTTTTCAAAATTCAAAAATTTTATTTTGTCACCGCACCCTAGTGTGTAGATAGATACCTTAGAGTATTCTAGGCCTATGTTTCCCATTTTCATGCATTCCTCCAAAAAATACTTAAGTACTCGCGTTAAAGAGCTTAATACATTAACAGAACAAAGGTTGATTTCGTAGCGCAAAATACACAAACATGCACGAAGGAATGGCTAAAGATTGAAAAATTAAAGCGATGAATAGGCTCGCTTCATATTTGCAACTCGACCTTATCTGCACACGAGTTATTATTCTTCAAAAATTCGATTTTTTAGGAATTCAAAGCATGAAGATACTTGCCATGCAAGCCAACATCAACCGTATGCTTGGCATGAAATATTTATGAGGAGTTGAAACATGTCATAGCGACATACCTAAGGTTCAAATCGGCATAAGTTAATGTTTCAAGTACCGGTAGCCCACGTTTATGTCAAGCTTTAAAGACTCCATGCCAGTTTAAAAATAGTCCTCGCTGCGCTGAATTGAGTTGCTCCATGGGCTGGCAGCACTAATAAATGGTTATATAACCGGTTGGCATAGTGATTAAAGCCATCACTATCAGCGCGGAAAGTAATAAGCTCAATTTCCGGGCCAGTCAAATCGGACAAAGTGTAATCGCCAACGGCTCGCCGCCGCTGCGATGTTTCTTCGGAATTGTGTTGTATAGACGCGAAGTTGCGGAGATGGGTCCTGCCACTCGTTACACGCTTCGGCGCAATAGTGTGAGTGCAGGCTAATGAAGATTAGATTTTTTTTGATATTGAACAATAGACATGCTGCTAACCTGAAACTATTTTAGTCACTTGAAAATTCCGCTTTGTCATCAAAGGATCGAATCCAATACTAGGATCATATTTATCCACTTTAATGCACACAGGTAGATTTTTGCGAAACAGATCCCGAGTTGGTATTTCAGTTGGTGTGTCATCAACTTTCTCGAATCTTCCTCTTAAATTCAAAGGATAGCTTGCTGCAAAACGTTGGCCGTCTATTGTCTTAGACACCATGCAGTGCACCACCTAAAATACAATTAACTTAACCATTCAATGTTGGTCAACGATCACAATAAAAAGCTATACTCTGCATAGAACATACAAGTACCAATACATACAATTTCTACGTCTTTTAAAGATAAAATCGCGCAGCTTCAACCAACTTGATTATACAACTCTTTGTTTTATTCCATACGTTACAAAAAAGCAACAAAAAATGCTACATAGATCAAGTCCAGACCTGCTTCCAAGCGATTCAGCTGTTTTTTCAAGTTTTTCGGTTTCATTTTGTTAAGTTCTTTTAATTTCTTGCCTACATTACCATAGACATCGAAAAAAGACTTTATTGAGGTCATCCAGCGAAGTTATTGAAATAGATTAGAGTCGCAATTTGCAATCTTGTCTATCGTAGAGTAAACTGCTTATAAATTATTTGATGTGCTATCTTACATGTTTTCAGCTTTCACTAATTCTAATACTTTTGACCCTTTCACTTACTTTAGTGGGGGTGGGCGTGTCGTTAAGCTGTATTTCTGTATGTTTTTTAAACCACACGTATTGTCCTTCTTGGCACGAATCCAGTTGCTTCTGCACCGGATAAGCTGTGCAACGCGTAATGTACACGGACTCTTCACTTACAGGCGCTTCGCCAGCTAGGTCAAATACTAAAGGAAGTCTAAAGATGAAAAATGGGTTATTATACAAAAATTCTGAAACAACTAATGCACTGTTGAGCTGATAGTACTAACTGACTGCTGTTTGCGGCTGTTCCTAACAAACACAGGAAAATATATTTAAGGTATCTAATTTTGTTTTGTAGAATTAAATTTTACCTTGTGGTATTAAAAATATATTAGTGCCTTAGTGGCTATAAAAAACTATTACCCTCACCAATAAAAAACTCTTTCCATAAAACATCATTTCGTAATTTGGCCTACTTTTCATATTTAACGTAAGTGTCAAAACAGTTTTAAAAAGCATTTAAAGAAGAGTGTTAAGAGTTGCATTCGCGGGTATATTTTTCACCTTTTTTCGTGAAGCTTATAGACTTTCATAGCCATATTTTCAAGACTAAGATTTATGAACACTTGCTACAACCAATCTCTTGGTTGTCTTATTTGACTCTCACCGCTTAAATTCTCCAGCATAATGAGCCGAGACCAGAAAATACTGAGAATCATTGGATTTAAACAACATTTTTCGCACACGTCGTGTTCGATGGAGAGCGATCTTAGTTCCGAGAGCTAATGATCTCTGCAAAAAAGACACAAAAATACAGTAAACTGGACTAAAATAGTTTGAGGAAGAAGATTAAGGTCATAATAATTCCTAAAACTGGACGTTTCGACAAAATAAATTCAGCTGTTTTCATCAGGTATACGCATTATGCAAGGCTGTATTATAGCAGTTTTATACTTTTTCTTTTATACAGTTTTGTACTGTCTTGCATGTGCTGCTGATGATGATCACAGCTAAATCTAGGTTGTCGAAACGTTCCGTTTCAAGAATTACTGTGTTTTTATTTTTTTCTCCTTGGGATTCAAAACCTTTTAGATTAGGCCTATAAGCATACGTGAATGGTTACTGCACGACCAATTAGAGTTGTCCGTGTTTCAAATATAAGAGCGGATAACTAACTAGTCAAAATATGCCACAAGGAGTAGTTCTTACGGAATTTTAAACTTTTCTTCACATAACATCAAGTATGGGGCGATGAAGAAACGTTTTTTCCGTAAACAAACTATACGCTGAACCAAAAGGCTAGCTTTTGTTTGAAATTAAAACGCATGTTACGCATGAGAATTTTTATTTCGAAGAAATGTTAAGTGGACTTTTCATTCATTAAATTTCTAGCAAAAGGTAATTCCCCATATGAGTCAGACTTTATGATAATAACATTAAGTTTGGAATTTTATATCTACCAAAGAGCGGAAGGAGACCTTTAAGTTTCCCAGAAAATAAATACAAGCTTTGTTGACTGATCTTTAACACCATCGGGCTACGGACAAAACCAAAAGCTAAAATGTTGCGCACAAACTAGCTTAATTCAAGTCAATCTGTCATTAACAAAATTTATTTAATAGCTCTACAGACTCTTTCACGAATAAAAGTATTCGCAGGGGCAAGATCTTATTCTGATGAAGGTTATCAGGCCTGAAACAGTCTGTAGAGCTATGAACTATTATTAATGACCAACTGACTGATAGTAATTCACTTTCCTCATTATAACTTCAAGATATTAAACATGAAATGCAATGCAAGGTACATTTCAGCAATTCAAAAACCCGTTCTTACCGGTTGTCTAGAACCTGATGTTCGACTACTGGTTACCACAGCAACGATTGCGTTGCTTCGTTCTCTGATGCTTAATAATGACGTCAGATTGAGTTGATAAAGAGGCAGTGCAGTAGTTGTATCAGAAAAAGTTCTTGTTCTACTAGGGGACTCCAGAGGAAGCCCCCCGTTAATATGAACGTCAGGGGTGGTGGGTGTTTCAGTTTTCAACTGTCGAACCTGGAACAAAACCAAAGCTTTAACTTTGGTAAAAAATCGATTCAAGCAACCATAATGGAAGAGAAACCTAAAATGTAGCATTATAAATCAATACAATTGTTTAGCACTGCGCTATTACTTCAGTTCCGGAGTACTCAAATCTTTTGAAACCAGTTTGAATTGGCGAACGGTATTCGAAAAAGTCGTTTTAGCAAAGTTACCACCATTAAACCGTATAGAACAACTGAAAGTAGACCGCCACTTTTTTGTAGCGCTGGGTTTGCCCCAAAAAGATTTACACATAATTTAAACCTGCCTTGTTTTAGTTTCACAAATTCAAACGGACATTTCAAAGCTCTTAAAAATTCAATGCTCACGTTCTGTTATTAGGCATTGCAAACTAATGTGCAGTCATACGTAGGCAGAGAGTGAATTTCTCTGCATTACACACTGAGATGAGGCTATAAGGACTTGCTGTAACTGCGTTGCCTACACGGAAACATTATCAAAGAATTGAAATCATTTGAAAAAGGACTGAAACAGCTTATGCTAACAAAAATTGCAGCTTCCTTTTAATTTGGATTGTGTTGAAAAATGTACAGTTAGGAGCATACGCTTTTAAATTGGCCAAATATAAAAACAAAAACCAACCTATGAAAACCTTTCTATGAATAACTTCGCTCAAAGGCGTACCAACGGAAACCCTTACTTTCATTTTCATATCTCCTTGTATCGTAAAGCTAACTCCAGTGTTGTGGTTCGTAACTCGCGCTAAGTGAATCGGTTCCAGCACAAGTTCCTTCGATTTCCAGGTTTCAGGAATCATATAAAACTCATTACTAGGTCCAGAAGTTTGAGGGGATGAAGGCACGAGACTGCAATGAAAGTATTTACATCGTAACAACAATTTTGAGTTTTAAAATTGATTAAAGAAAAAGTAGCAACTCAGGACGTTGAAACAGACTCCCAAACACAAGACTTCAATATTTCATCAAAGAGTGAAAATAGCAAAAAGGGGAAGTGAAGCCAGAATAATTTTTGAAACTGGACGTTTAAACAAAATCGACATCAGTGGGATAAACTTTTGCATTTGTAGCACGGAAAATTGTCCCAATTCCACATCTGCACGGTCGCCACGGTCACATTTCAACTACTAATTTTCAGCGGCAGTAGCAAAAAATTATTTCATCAATCAACGCCGAAGATAAATATGAGTACGAAATCTAACGTTAATCAAGCTAGAATGGTAACAGGTTGGAAGTATTTTATTTTGAGTGACCAAACTATAAAAAAGTCCAAGAAATTGTGCTTTGTAAAGAATGAATAACAAAAATATGAGACAAAAACGTCTGACGAGTATTAACTAGGAGCAAAACAGGAAATTCAGTAACTAAAATCCCCGTGTTACTATACTGCTGATGTCCGTGTCAGCAAATTTGACAAAACCAAGCTGTATAGAGATTTCAGGAATTACGTAGAGACGTGACAATAATAGACCTACAATATTGCCATAAAAAACACTTCAGCAAAACGATTGAATTCATACAAGCACTCTATAGTTTAAAATGAAAACTATTTTTGACAAATTAAAAATATACCGGTCTTTATTCAAGAAGTGCTAAACTCTTTGTGAAAAATACATATCAAGCAATGAGGCGTAACAGCTGGCCGGTAACCTGATAAAAAAAGGGATTACAGACAGACTCTTTGCTAACAATTTTAACCTAGTAACATGATAGACTGCGAGTAAGGAGACGAATATACCAACTTAGCATGTGAACTCGTGGAGTTGGCCGAGCGGCTAGGGTATGGGCTTTCAGAGACAAATAGTCGCGAGTTTGATGCTTAACAAGGCCCCTTCAATACCAGGCCTGTTCTTCATCAGTCCAAGACCTAAGCTGCACTTGTCAGCGTAAAAAAATTTATAGGCAAGCTTGTTTGGTTAAGTTTTCTACACCGCGAGTTACGGCTTGAGCAGGCGCGGGTTTGCTCGTTAAATCCAATTTCTATAACGCTGAGCTCTGCTGACATTGCTTAAAGTAAAACAACAATTAGCTGTCTCAACTACTCCCAATAAAGTTTTGAACGTGCATCTCAATAACAGTCGCTGATCCTATTTACCTAGGGATTAATGGAAATATGAATTAACCTAGTAACGCTGAATTGTAACGGACAAAGTGAAAAATCATCGTGAAAACGCTTCTCTATTCGCACGTGGTTCATATACCGCTTTAAACAAAACACAACCAGATAAATAGTAAAAAAAAAAAACGTCAGACAGCAGCATCACTCCAACAAGGAAAAAACAGCTAAATCATCTTTCGCAAGATTATTTGCAGCTTTCGCTTGATGAAACGCACAATTTAAAATATTATTCCAATTATAAGATCGACTTACTCGGTTTTGGTAGGTTTCCTTTTCAGACCGAAGGTAAATCTTTTACCTTTAGTTGGAGTTTGTTCAGTACAGTTTTGATGGGGACAAGTTTGTTCGTCGTGGATTTTGACTCTGTTCGAAAAAGGAAAAGATCTTAATCACCTTTTTAATAGAGATTAAAACACTCCAATACTAAAAGCCGTCAACAAGTAAATTTGTAAACAGCTTACAACAACCTATCGGCAAGAAGAAGTTATTCGTGTTTTCGACAACTGCAGAGCTACGAGCTAGGAAAAGAGCTGCAGCGTTACAGCAGTATTTAAGATTTTTGTGTGGCACTGACGCCTTTACCATTTCACCGAGCAAGACTAAATGCAAGTTGCAAAAGTTAGGGATTTGCCACTTTCCTTCCTTATCACGTGGATTTAAAAACCGGTTTAAAATAGCCTACTTTTACACTTTCAACAAGGAAACCGTTACAAAAATAGGTTCGCTGATAGCAAAATGTATTTGGTTGGAAAATGCTGCTAAAACGCTGATTTAATCCTACCCTAACAATTACGCATATGTTTCCACATTTCCAACATAACTTGTAATAGGCAATACAGCTTTGACTAGCATTAAAAAGTATAGAAGTTATGCACAATTTAAAAACATTAATATAAAGGCATGAGAGTTAGTTCTGCCCCGGGCAGCCGGGCAGACTGTTTTGTCTAGCGTCCTTTCTACTTTACAACTAAATGTGTGATCACACTAACAGAGACGCTGAGATCTTTGAGACATTGTGCAGATTTATCTTATTGTGACATCACGTGTCAATGAGATTGCGCAGATGCGATGTCATATCAAGATAAATCTGCACAATGTCTCAAAGATCTCAACGTCTCAGTTAGTGTGATCGCACCCTAAAGGTTTAATCACAGTGACTGAAACGTTTCAATGTCAAGGAGACATTTTTCATTTGTTTTATTGTTACGTCATCATGCAACATATGTGATGCAATAATAAAACAAACCAAAAAGTTTTCAAAGACATTGAGAAGTCGCCGTAAGTTTTGTAGCTGAAGTGTAGGAAGATCATCACGACGGCCACATTATTTTGGCTCTCTAAGTGAAGGCCTGCATTAGATTGCTAGCCGTTGCCCGCCCTGGAAAACTTATTTCTCCTGTATTTTAATGACAATTTTACTTAACAGTAAAAGACGAAAACACGTCACGTGAAATGATCATTTTCTGTCAAAATTGATGAATATTAATGAATATTTTAATAAATTGATGAATATTTAGTCGGCAGCGTGGCGTAGTGGTTCGGAGCGTCGTTTTTACGACGACCATGATCGCAAGGTTGGTGGTTCACCTCCCAACCTAGTCTCGCTGTTGCGTCCTTGGATAAGATGCTTCACGATGATTATCTCTGCTTCAGTGGAATCTGGCAAGCAGCAAATTAAAGAAGTCAGAAGAAAATTCAACCGGAAAACTTGGAAACAAAGGCAACTCCTAAGCGAGTCTGGATTCGTCCTACGCATAGCGCCTCAGTCGCTTTCTCGTGATAGGAGGATAAAGATGAAGAAATCAATCATGAAGAAATCATCAATACCGGTATTGAAAATTAAAACTTTAATCTGATCTCTGAGGAAGAGCAGCAAACACAAATTCTTAATTTCAGTTTAGGGTCAATCGCCCTTTCCCAAATCTTAAAGGGACCACTAGGACCAGTGTTGAAGTTAGGGAGCAACTTACATCATCGGATGCAGCTTCGAAGACCAAAATTCACAAAGTTGTGACAATGAATACAAACGAGGTTTAATCTTTTTCAACATTGATTGGTCTGCAAGAAAAAAAAAAAAAAAAACACTAATCAGCAATATTTTATGGTTAGATGTAATTTACAAGATAATACTGTAGAAGCAAAATGATTTAAAAGGTGTGACTTTTTTGTTTTGCAGAACTGTTTGCTTATTTCGGTTTGATTCTTTACGACTAACTATTTGTTTAATGCAAACCAGAAAAGAGGGTGCGAGATTATCTTAAAAAATTGATATAGGGTGCTGATAATAAAAATAGTAAAAACTCCTCCAGCAAATTTCAAAAACGCATTATATTTTCATAAAATCCAAACCACATGCTCGACCACAGTGTAACATTAAAATTTGTTAGTCAAGCTGAATAAAATTTCCTTTAAGTAACATAAGAAACATTATATTTAAAAAATGACAATGGCTATAATAATGCAGTAGGCAGTGTCAACAAATAACAAACAGTGACTCAAAATAATGATGTATGCATATTTAAGTTCAGCAAATAAGCTTTGGCCCACACTACTGCTTTAGCAAAATGACATAATTTACTTTAAAGAATGAGACAGAAAATTCAATAGTGTATTCAGTAAAACTGCCAAATAAGCTTGCACTCTTCGAGACAGCAGCCACTCGAAATACGCGCAGCACGCGATTAGCTCCAGCCGTGAATCGAGCTCGTCCCAAGCAATCCTACGTAGGTAGCCTACAGCTAGATCACGTCATTGTAAGAAAAAACGTATACTACTTTTCTTGAAAGTGTAGGGCTCCATGGTTTAATTGGGGAGATATTGGGGACTGTACTAAACACCAGGATTTTTAAATGGCTTAGTTGTCAAAGTACAGTAGAGCACCGGCATACGAAAAAAGCCAGACTTGTCTAACCGTATTTTTTGCATTTACCGGTAGTTGCATATTTATCCCTCTATCACGAGAAAGCGATCAATGCGCTACACAAGCTCGCTTTGGAGTTGCCGGCCATCTGTCTACCACACCATGATGGGGAACCCCGATAAGTGCCTTTTTCAACGGCACAACAAGTAAACTTGCCGCCTTGTTCTCTACTTTGTCCGTTAATGCTGAGCGTCAAGCAGGGAAGCTGTGAATACCAATTTTAATGTTATTGGTTTGACCCGACTCGGAATCACACCCGAGTCTACACCTCTCGAGGCGGACGCTCTCACCACTCGGCCATCCGAGCTGGAGCTGCCAAACTCTATCGAATTGAACCGACGTAACATAAAATTTCCAAATATGTTCTGCGGCAATGTAGCTCAACTATATTAGCGCTAAAAATTACTGGATCCAGCGAATTATTGATATCGAAAGGTAAAAATGCGTTGTTTTTTTGTTTTTCGCCACAATCGGGATGCGGAATTAAAATCTCAACCAGTAACGGCAAACATCTCGGACAAAAAGTTTTAGCAACCAGGCAGGAGCGTTAATTTTGTTTTAAAGATTTAAATTTTTTGTTTTTTCAAGCCACGTAATTGCAGCTTAAGTTTTTATATTCGTGAGTGAAGTAGATGCATCAGTTGCATCATGGAAGATGACTTAGTAGCCGCTATACCAGTTTCGCAGCTCAATGCACTAACCACCCGGCCAACTTCATGAGTAGATTGATATTAACTACTCGAAAAATAAATCAGCTGGGTCTTTGAACCGCTGAAACGAATTACAAATTTATATTGCGATCACTACAACAATAACTATTTCGGCCAACTGCGACATAAGCCGCCCTGAACGAATAGATTATCTTGTAATCATTGAAACAACGAATGACCACAGAGATCACGTGGGGGCCTCGTAAATTCAAAACTTAAACTAAATTGCTCAGTATCGTAATTGTTTAAAAAAACAAGTATATCGCATGTAACCGACACGGTATAGGCACGTAGATCTTAAGTAGCCTACTTGGCTCGTTTTTCTCCAAACCACGACCTTATAAATCGCAAGCTTGTATTACCTTTCAAACTCCAGTTTTTGTTCCATTGCACAAATGGTATTTCCAAAGAACCTGGAAGCAGTATTGATCTTTGCTTCTCCAAAATTAACACTTCCAAAGATTGTTTTGATGGTGAATCTTCAACCTACAAACATGACACTTTTTTACTGCCAAGCAAAGAAAGTGAAAGGTTATTTAAAGGCAAAAAAGTATAACAAATAAGCCAACTGTTTCTTCAACTGTTAGTACATGTGGCTTTCATCCTCATCAAAAAAGTGAATTTAGTGTCAATTATTATAGATTTTTTTGTCAAATTTCATTTACACTCGTACCTTTCTAACAATTTCTAATTGCTCCCATGCGGGTATCTCTGTTCCCTCCACAGTGAAAGCTTCTACTGGAAAAATTAGGTCGCTTACAAACGGAAAAACTTCCAGAATTTCCTGCACGGATCGGAATGAATGAGTGGCGACAAAATGCGGACAAGGACGATATTTTCCGCCAGAAGTGATTGAAATTGAGATGCTACCTCTATTTGATTTATCTGTGCAAAAAACGATTCTTAAATTGACAATAAAATGCAGCTTAAAAAAGCAGACAAATATCACAGCACAAAAAGCAAGATCTAAAGCAGACCAAACTTGACAGAAATTCTTTTCTTGCTTCTACAAATTTAGGTCTATTTAAATTACTAAGAACAATAAATTGTAAAAGCACGCTTATTGCACACACACATCAATCAAAAATATCCAAAATGGCAAAAGTAAATATTACTTTTGATTGAGCTTGAGTTATTCAACGAAGATATACTTTGCAACGTTGCAAGCTTTCCTCGTTCAGACTGGCAGATTAATAGATCGCACAAACCGACGTTACATAACCTAGCTAAGAATATTCCTCTAATGCTTTTACACAAACATTTCGAGACAGCATTGTACTTTATGTCGCAATTTAACAAGTTACTTTAATGAGCCGAACAAATAAAGTATTTATAGAGACGACTATAAGCGCAGCAGTAAGCATGCTGCGCAAAGTATCACATTGTTTCCATGTGCCCAATACATTGAGCACCAAAAGGAATTTGCTGTTTCTAGATAACGATGCAAGAACCTGGCTAAACAACATCACCCCTAGCTTTCGATTCGGACTGCGTAACAAACTTGAATGGAAAAGGCAAAACCCTAGGACTTTGGGTAGTTTGAACCTAAAAGGAATAATTGCTCGTCCACGCTAACAAGTACCACGCGGAGTATGCCTACAGGTAAATCATAAAATTCTAAATGCTTTTAGAGAATGAAGCGTACTCACCAAAATTCATGTAATTTTTTTTTATCGTTACCCTCACTTTTTCTACGTCCACGTCACGCAAAAACAATTCGTCACCCACTCGAATATCGGTCGCCGTACGGTTAATCACGTCATTGATCGCACATATTTTCACGACTTTTGATTCTGATGTCAAGTGCTGCTGCTCAACCTGTAATAAAGAACAATTACAGTAAACAAAAGGTGCATGACATGAAGCGAATCAAATTTAAAACGTTGAGAAAATGATTACAACTAATCATTAACCTGAAATGATCACACAACTGTGCCATACGCACAGTTAATAAAAAAGTAGAAAACTTAGAAATATCATTAGGTCGAGATCTTCAATACCATTCCAGAGATTCAGCCAAAACAGCAAATTTCTGCGCTTGAGCCCGAACCTATCTTCGAATAAAAATCCAAGCTCAATCCACATTGTTGTGTCATTTTTATTTCACCCCAACAGCGTCAATTCACAATTACAACACTAGAAGCACAAGCCATAACAACCTCTATTTAAGTTCAATCAACAGTAGCGCAGCAAAGAACGCAATACAATTTAAAAGCGTTCAAATTTGGAACAGTTTGTCACCAGAATGGAAGAATTTCCCATTTTACAAATTCAAGCGATTTATGAAAGATCACTTAATTTCGAAGTACTAGCACTGAAACAAATAGGACTTATTTATTTTATCCCTGGTCACCGGTCTGGTTTATGTAAATTTTTCTTGTGCGATTACCATACCTACTCTACAAAACATTGTATTACTTTAGCCGTAGGATTATTTTTATTATTATTATCACTATTATTAATTATTATTATCATTATTGTTAGTAAGCTTAGGTTTTCGTTGCCGTTCGTTTTGTTTTTTGTTTTGTTTTATTTTTTATTTTAATTTACGAGAGTCAGACAAATGCGATTGAATAACAATGGGTGGCCATGACTCGGTGAGCTTGTGCTCTTTTATGGTCTCCTAGCGTGCCTTTGTGTCAACTTTTGTGCTATATTCATTTCTTTGGCATTGTTGAAATTTCGTACTGACTAGACAGTGGTACGTCAATAAATGAATGAATGTCTTACAATCTAGTAGGACCAGACACTCCGCTCAAACCATCACTTCATTTCAGGTTTATGTAATGTTGTGTTTCTTGCGATGGCTTTTACTTTAATTATACGAAGACAAGCAAGAAGACTGAATCTTACTTGGAAATACGAAGCAAAAACGTTAGTGAAGAAATCAGCTCAAAATTGTGCAAAGCGATTAGGCAAATTAGCACATACTGTGAATTGTACACAGCTGATTATAAATGTCATTGGAAGAATTAAGAAGGGAAAACTGAGGGCGGTGAAGCTCCTTACGTAAGTTTTTAATCATACAATGTAACATATCAGCACTTGGATACTTTCAGACGAGCAAAATCGTAAGATAAGCCTTGTTGATGTGGCTGATGAGGGCTAATAGTCCGAAACAGCGCTGTCCCACTCTACGCTACGATAAACCTTGTTGTCAATTATTAGCCTTCTCCATCCTTTCGAGAATTTAAACCCGCCCTGACGTGTGTCTCAATAAATTTGTTGCAAAAACTAGAAATGTCGAAAGCCAAAACCTTATGTTGACAACTTGTAGACAGAAATACCTTTTATTCATATTTTTCGGTTTACAGTCGAGAAATGCGTGATATGATGTTACAATTACGTCATACAAAATTGCAATTCTACTACTAGACTGAATCCATACACACCACTGCAAAAGATTATTTATTTGGAGCGTGTCAAAGCCGTGACGACATACATAAAAGTCTACTTTCGAGCCTTGGAAATTTTTGAGAAAATATAGTTTATTCTCAGCTTAATCGTTGGGGTTATACAGTCAAGCCCATGTGGTGTAACGTGCATTTCGATAATCGCAACTAATGTAAAAGTTTTGACTGATTGATTTCATGTATTCATTGAAACGAAACATCCTTTATTAATTAATTACCTCTCAATTAATGGACAGAAACGAAAAAAATTGAATTTTAGCTGAACTCGTCTAACGCGTAACTAATATCTATTATTTCCGCTGAACAATTAATATTCTATACAGTGATGGGGCAAGCTTATGATTTTCTATGAAAAATTACCAAAAATTACATCAAAAACTTCGAAAAGTTTAAAATACTTTCGGAAAATTATTTTTATAAAGCAGTAGTCAACTACCAAGAAGCGTTTTCTCTTCAAGTTACAAGTATGTTTCGTTATTTAAGAAATTGTTTACACGTAACAGTTTTACCGACCAAGCGAACTTAGTTTTGTTATTGCACAAGCAGCAAAGCATTCGAGTTAAACCTGTTTATACGTTTCGCATACCAAGATGGTTATTCATCTTTACGATTCGCAAAAATAAAATTTAAAAAATAGGTGCAATAAATTTCGTTTTAGATGCGAAAATGGTGATGAAATTAACGTTCGACCAACCAAACACGTAGATAGCAATACAGCTTTTAATAATATTCGTGATAAAACGAATTACTTTGATTCGCAGCCCTTTTGGTTTCATCGATAGAGGTCCTAATTTTTTCGTAAATACACAAACAAATCAAACTTTTTTCAAGATGCGTTTTAGGAAAAAGTGAAAGCAGACCACTTATTTCTACGTGCTGTAATGCTGTACACAGAGCATCAAAAGTTATGATAGTTTTCCAACAAAAATATCGGTCCTGTGGCCCCAGAAGCATAGCCACTAAAAAGAGGCATAGGCCTGGCATACTTCGTCTTCATAATGCCGCTTAGCTAGAATGATAACTTACGACGTGCTTCCAGTCTTCATCTTGGTCGTGAGTGTGATTGTCTTCTGTCGCAGACGAATCAGCAATGAAAACGTCGTTGGACATGCTTCTATTTCAGAGAATATTATCCAAACCCTTTCATTTTTAATTAGGTAAAAATAGATAAGAACACTCTAGTTCACAGCATTAGAGCGTCATTAGCTCACCGTACACAAATCTGCAAAGAAATAAAGAGTTTTAGTATGATATATTTTTTGTATTTACTCGCATGTTTATCCTCCTGTCACGAGAAAGCAATCAAAGCGCTTTAACGAGCTCGCTCACGAGTTGCCGGCCATCTATTTACCACACCAAGATGGGAAAATCCCGCTACTAAGTACCTTACCCGACACCACAAGTAAACTTGCCGGCTTGTTCTCCACACTGCCCTTTAATGCTGAGCGTTAAGCAGAGAAGCTGCGAATACCAGTTTTTAAGTAATTGGTTCGGAATCAAACCAGAGTCTGCAGCTCCAGAGGCAAACGCTCACACTACTCGGCCACCTCAGCTGTAGTATAGCCAACAAAGACGAGACTACTGCTTTTATGTCAAAATGCTTTCATGGGACAAAGCAGGCCTGCAAAGAGCATAATATCTCGGATACAGCATGCACTGACTGCGCAAAAATTAACCCTACACTACTCCTGCTTGTCATCTAACCACAACTAGCTAGCTAACATTCAAATAATTACACAGAAGACCTGTTACTTGGTAATACTTAAAACAGTAGCTCAACCTCAACGAAATTCTTTCTCTAATATTTTTCATCGAAAAAATGACTGATATTAACGCTTCATTTGAAAATCAAAATGCTGTTATCTCAAAACAAACAGGCTTACTGCTTATATTTAGTGTTTTTCTGTAATTAATTAACCAACTCTGTGACAGTTAAAACGTAACCTAACCTCAAAACACAAGAAGTATCAGATTTTATTTGAATTTTTCAGCTGATTCGTCTTTGTATCTCCCCTGTAGATCAAAATCTCTGTCGACGTGATTACCATAACACTACGCATAATTACGAGCATTCTTTGTCTTTTACGTATGTCTCTGCTTTGTTTTGCAGCTCAAATAAATACTTCTAGCTGGCAAGAATGACCTTTGCTTCGAAGCTGTAAAATCTATGTGGTTTAGCTTTCAACAAAGCTTTTGCCTACACTGACATGCTCCCACCACGTTTCTATGTAATAATAGCGTCTACGTTATAGTAATACTTACATCTGCTTCCGCATGCTTAATTTTTATTGAAAATATCGTTTTTACTTGGTTGCAACGCTTCGATGAATTTTCGTACAGCGCCATTACATTAACCTCGCTCGTTGGAACATAGAAGCGGAATTACGGGGCTTTAATAAGACTCTCCCTGAATTTTTGAATGTACTCATTGATACAGATCATACAATAGTATTTCAATACTTTAAAAATCAAAACCCACAAAACTGCAAGATAATAAACAAAAATTTTTCATTCTTACCAACCTAAAAAGCTATGCATTCGTCCCTGTTAAAAGTAATCCAGTGTAGCGACATTTTCACTAGTTTTTACCATAAAAAATCTTAAGCGTATTATAAATATCTTAGTCACAGAGCGTTGGAAGTGGGGTGCTGGGGCTTCAGCCCCCCTTCGTTTTTTCCCAGACGTTGGTACGGTTACGTCGGATTCAGCCCCCCCGTCTTAAAATAAGTTCCAACGCCCCTGCTTAGTCAAGTGAACTATTTAGGCTAAGTTTAACTATAAACTCGGTCGAAGCATTTTAATCATTCATAAGTTTTAAAGTTGTTGCAAGAGCTCGCAAACGTTTAAAGGAGACGAAATCATTCAAAATATCATTCACGCGATTGACAAACCAACCAATAAAATTCTACCTTTCAATGGCATATCGACTGAGTTACAAACAATCAGCTGATTAGAGTGTAGAAACACATTCGAACCGGCTCTAGATGTTTTTTAGTAGCATTTTTATCCTCCTATCACGAGAAAGCGATCAATGCGCTACACGAGCTCGCTTAAGAGTTGCCGGCCATCTGTCTACCACACCAAGATGGGGAACCCCGATAAGTGCCTTTTCCAACGGCACAACAAGTAAACTTGCCGCCTTGTTCTCCGCACTGTCCGTTAACGCTGAGCGTCAAGCAGGGAAGCTGTGAATACCAATTTTAATGTTATTGGTTTGACCCGACTCGGAATCAAACCCAAGTCTATAGCTCCCGAGGGGGACGCTCTTACCACTCGGCCATCTGAGCTGTTAAAATGGCCTGTTTCAAGACTTAGCTTGTTTGATTTTGCTCAACCAAACACGAAACTGTCAGTAAAATATTACCATTTAATTTCCAGGAAGTTGTCGGTTGATTTTACGAGACACGAAGAAAACGTGCTTTCACAAAAAACTCGTCATACACGGCACTTCACTTAAAAAAAGACAAATTCTATTCAGTTTTACAATTTAAGCTTGCTCGACTTTTAGTTCGATAAAATAACTCCAGGAGAGTATTTAGGCATCCTTTTGACTCCGCCCTTTAGTAAAAAAGAACAAAATTAACGGTGCCAAGTGACTGAAATATGTATGGTTTCTGTGGTTATGGCCAGGAGCGAATCCAGGTGGATACTCTCACCAGCCATTTTCATAAACGTTTTTGATGTATACAATTTTTACATAATTTCGAACCTCTTCGATAGCGATAATCCTTACACCGTATTTCCCGTTTCCCGGAAAATTTACGTCGGGATCCCGGGAATTTTTTGTTTTTCATTTTAAGGGTTTCAGTGACACTGTTATCTATCATTTCGACGTAAAAATGCGTTCATGTAAAGTTAAAGATTTTTTTACTCGTTAAAAATTATTTTTCAAAATTTCTAAAATTTTTTACGACCAAATGCTTGGGAGATCAAAAAGTTTTTCTCTAAATTTGTTTCAAAATGTATAAAACTCGAACTCACAGTTCGTCAGAACTGCATTAAAAAATGCTTACACTTGGATTAGAATTGCTGAAATTTAGAAAAATATCTTTGTCACTTCTCTTGCAGTCAAATAATCAAGCTCGGGAAATCTTCCCGGAAATTTCCCGGATTCCGAGAATTTTCGGGATTCCGGGGAAAATTTTTCGTTTCCCGGGAAGTTGAAAATCCGGGAAAAAAGGAAATCCTAGCACGCATAATCGAAAATGTGCGAACAAAATGCATTATATTTGGTGAAGCACTCAGAATTAGGGTCAAAAATGTTTTCGATACTACTGAGAGGTTCTTACTTTCTACACCAGCGGTTCCCAAACTGGGGGCCGCGGCGCCCTGGTGCGCCGCGAGACTTTGCCAAGGGCGCTGCGAAAGTTGTTGCATCTGTCGCGGGTCTTTGCGCTCTTGGTGTCGAGTCTGCTCTGTATCTCAAAATTTTTGTAATGGAAAAATAGTGCCTGAAAGATTTACTTGTGAAAGGATTACATAGTTACACGTCACAATGCGTAGCTTGCCCGTATGTGGTATATTGTGCAACAATGGCCCGTTACATAATGAATAAAGCATTGTTACAATCGCAACAAGATTGACATTGAACGCGAAATGCATGTTGTAGTATCCAACGTTGAACCGCGATTTGATACAATGTGTACAGAGCAACAGGCTCACACCTCACATTAAGTGCATACGATTTTCAATATTTTGCTAACTGCACAATAAATAATTATGTTTTAAATGCAATTTTTTGGTGAAATAATTAAAAATTTGTTACTTTTAGCTTCATTACGGCGCCGCGAGTTTTGATAAGTTTTTAAAGAGCGCCTCCAACAAAAAAGTTTGTGAACCGCTGTACTACACTGTAAGTTTCAGTTACTACAGAAAACGGCTCGCTACCTACTTATCTTTCGATAGAATGCTAAATATTGGGTTCTTTCAAACTGAAGGTAAGATCTCTCAAAATATGTAACCTGCAAAAATAAAATCATTAAATGCGAGCAGGGGCGGATCCAGGGAAGGGGATGTGAGAAATGCATCCCCCCTACCAGCCATTTTCAAACACCTTTTTGCTGGATACAATTTTTCCATAATTTTGAACCTTTTCGATAACATTAAGCCTTACGCCCTAAGCACGCACAATCGAAAATATACGAACGAAGTGTATCATATTGGGTAAAACACTCCGAATTGGGGGCAAAACATTCAAACAAAATTTCTTTCAAAATTTTTAAAAAGCACTAAAATGGCAATTATAGTATGTAAACTTTCGAAAATTTCCAGGGGAGCATGCCCCCTGACCCCCCTAGAGCCTTTTTTATTCTCTATACGCTTCAAAATAATTCTGCCGGAAAAAAATACGCTTGAAACTATGTCAAATTTTGGTGGCCCCTCCCTGAAAAAATTTGTGAATACGTCGCAGACATGAAAACATTTTTCAAACGGCTTATTTAAGCCTTTTTTGAGCCTAACGTCTTTGTATCTAGTCAAATTGAACCTAATTCAAAATTTCATATCCCCACCAAAATATTCTGGATCCGCTCCTGAATGCGAGTAATAGTTCAAAACTTTGTTCAGGTTACGGTCAAAACTTAAACCTGGCCGCAATTTTAACTTTCAGGGGCAGGTCGTACAGCACAGCTCTGTAATAAATACAAACGCCAACAAAAATCATATCAAATCTAGTACTTTTCGCCTTTTCAGAGGAAGCGAAGACAACCACAACTAGCTGGAACAGAATAACGATATGAAGTGCGCAGTGTTATAATGATGCCTAATGTCCAAGAGTAAAATGAATAGAATTGTAGTTCCGAGGTACGCCTACCCACTAAACTCAGTTTATCTTCAACTTTGTTTTTTTATTTTTTGAGAAACGGCTGCGCGTCTACGTATCCTATTCATCACCTTATCATTTATCGTGTAACGTATCAGAGCAAAACATTGGGAGTCCGAGTCGAGCATTTACTTGTCATATTTTAACTCTAACTTCTCCACTCTGTTTTTTTTAAATAACTCAAGGACCAAGGTGCTAAGGCAAATCGCAACAGCTACTAAATGGTCACACTGTACTAGAATACACTGCGTAACTCTGTCTAACGCCTGGGCAAAGTAGCTGATAGTTAGTCACGCTATGGGTAATCAAACGCAGAAGTCCTACCTTCTTACAAAACGCTTTGCGATTTCTGTTTTGTTTATTTGTGATAGGTTCAAGTAATGCTTTAAGAACAGCTTGAGGCAAGGTAATTGATTGTTCGCTGCTTCTTACAAAACACAAAAATATGCGCAATTGTCGAAAGATAATTTCTCTTTTGAAAATATTAAATAGCACAGATAATTCTACGCTTTGATGCGTTCAAAACGAGACTGGACATGCCAATAGGCTAAGCAGGCTGAAGTCAAGGGCCTCGAAGAAAATGAGGGGTCTCAACACAAACAGCCAAGACCTTTTTTTTGCTCTTTCAACGATACTTTCAGTGAAAACAGGACATCTGAGAACAAGTAGACTTTTTTTGCTCTTCCGTTCAGTGTTATCAAATAGTCTAGGGCCTCACATTGTCTAAATCCGGTTCTGGTTTAAAACCACCTTTGTACTAATACTAAAATAATACCATATCAACTTCTTAAGTATTTTACCATCGTGCTATGCATGTTTGCTCAGCAGCGTGGCTGCGCACCGCCCTCTTAGATAAACTTTTGAATCGCACTGTCACTCCAAATAAATTTTACTAACACCAGGGGTCGTAGGACTTCAATTTTACTGCCAGTGTGCACTAGGCCACTTCTGCTTTTTACTGAAAATTCGCAAACAACAAAAAGCAAAAAAAATCGCGAAAGTGAAACGCTTTGGCTGCGAAACACGTCGAGCAAATCTATGCAGCAACAATTCTTTGATAAACAGTAGCTAAGCAAATATACGCCTTGTAGTGCTACTGACTAGGCTTTTACATTTAGTCTGAACTATTCAGTGCTACTTCATTTTAGAGTTAGACGACTGTAAATACGCGTGTCTTCGACGTTAGTTCGCTAAGAAAGCTCATTCTCGCTCAAATCCGGTCGTGCATTTGCTCACGCAGTGAAAAAATTCTTTTCGCACATACGCAGTCATGCGTGAAGATATTGCGAAAGCAGTAGCTGTTGCGAACTACGAAACAACGGCTATTGTATTAACAGGTGTTATGGTAGCCTAGTAAACAATTACTGATCTTAAGATTTTTTGAAAGGTATTTTTTTACGCTTTATTGAATGCAACTTAAAACTTCTTATATGTACGTACCACTGTCTTTAGTTTGGCCCAACTTGAAAAAATGCAGTCTGCATGAGAAAATGCTGTGCCGATTATTCTAAAAAAACTCGCTTCAGCTATCCAGAAGCGTATTTAGGGGGGCAATGTGCTATGGCCCCCTTTTTCACTCTGCCCTTTAGTAAACAAGAACAAAATTAAGTTGACCCCCGTTTTAAATTTCTCGCTACGTCACTGCTGTTATCTTAAAATAATTATCAACGGTGCTAACAAAAGCGTTCTCAGTTTGATAATCTGGAGCTCACAATTTTTGCAGAGGAAATTCAGTTTTGCTTCTGACCGTTTGAGATAGAAAATTGAAACATTTTTCTGGTTTACCTCCTAGGATTAGAATTCGTTTATGATCTTTCAGCAAATGAGCGATTTAAACGTGAAGTGTGGCACTCAAAGAAAGCAAGATTCACCTTAGAATTTATCATTCCTTGACCTACTCTTCTCATTACCTGTTTAACTCCCACAACGGCTATCCTTGATATAATGTTATGTTAACTTTATACTACGGTGCTGTAAGCCGCTAATTGCTTCCAACTTTTTTTGATCAACTTCACTCATTGTTTACTCTTCGATTTATCAATTGCTTTTTCAGCCATGCTCAACTTCAACCAATCGCAGTCTAATCACCTACGCGAAAAAAAATTCGAGTCTACAATGGGCAAATGAGGTTTTAATTTACATTATCAAACAACCAAAATTATGAACTGATATCACATGATGTAGCCTACTGTTCAACCTAAAACTGACCACAATTTTAATGTTTTAAATTTGTTAAGCCTGTGCTATTGCACAGAGTTTTACTAACCTTTCTAGGACCTAAAAACAAAAGGATGTGGAGCGACATTTCGAGAGCGCAGTGGTAAAAATCAAACACAAATTTATGAAAAAAATTGAATGATTTGCATTATGACATCACACTTCAAGACACTACCTCGACCACATAAAGGTCACACAATCCACTGCACTATAGCCACAAATGACTCACAGTCGGAACTAACAACATTCACATTAAATGCATGCTACAATAAAACGCATTCCTATTCATCAGCATCCTTATCCCAATCTCCACCTTGTTTGGGAGGTTTAGGTCCCCCGGCGGCCTTGGCCATGATGATTTGATCCACCCGAAGGACTGTCACAGCAGCATTGGTGGCCAGCCTCAAAGCCCAATGCTTTACCAAGAAGGAATCCAAAATACCAGTTTCGACCGCATCCAGGATATCTCCTGTTTCGACGTCAACGCCTTTGCTATTTCCACCTTCCTCCTAAAACAATAGGGAACTATTGAAAATCATGTCAAGACCAAACGTCAGCTTGCTAATAGCAATTTACATAGAAACTGTTTTGCTTCAACTAAAAAGTCTCGTAAGTGCTATATCATAGCGGTGTTGTAGCTGTGGTCTTTCCAGTGTCTTTTTTTATCTTACCGTCACATATTTTGTTTTTTTTTTTTTCTTTTCTTACCCTATTTTAGTTTAATCGGGTGTCGCGATCACGCCTACTAATCCCCTCATCTTCAAGTTTTATTATCGCGAGCAGGTTGCAACGTTAATCGTCTTGTTGCTTCTTCCTCTGGGTCCGTTCGAAGTTGAAATCCTATATTGGTGTGTTCTATTCACTACTACTAAGTACAATGTCCATTGTCCAAACAGTGGCGAAGCAAGGGGGGCGGTCCGCCCGGGGCAGCATTTTGGATAAGCTTAATGTAACTATTTTTCTTAATTATTTTGAACAAGCATCACTTAGCTATATCGCTTATCGTAAATTATCTTACTGTGATGTCCAGTGCCCACGCGCAAAGTTGCGGAAATGGGCCCCGCCATCTCGTTTACGCTTCGGTGTATTCCCACAAGTATAAAAAAGATTTGATTTTAATGTGTATTATGTCACAATTGCGTACTGTCTTCGTTGTATTTGCAATATTGATTGCATTATCTTGAATCATTATTTGAAGCGTGCGAATGCAGTATAGGCACTAGGCAGTGCTACGCAAGTGACATGGGCGCACGCAAGGGAGGCCAGGCCAAGGTGCCATGCCCTCCCCCTCCGTTGGTCCTGTAATAAGGTGCTAAAACCTATCTTTCAGTCTATAACTTCTCAACCTAATAATGGTTGCAGCCTCTTTTCATTTATTTTAGCCAAGCTTCAGCTTTTAGACATAAGCTGCAAAAATATTTTTGCATTGTCTATAGCGACTGCACTCATTGCAAGCCCTTTTTCGATAAAAAGGTGTGCTAAAATGAGTGTTTTTATGTGAAAACTGCAAATAATCGTTGGCAGCTGGGGGCGTAGCCCTCAGACCCCGGGTTGTGGCTACCTCCCCTTTTGCCAAATCCTGGGTGCACCGCTGCATTTGGGGTGGCAATTTCTTGAACCACCCCGGGCGGCAGAATCTCTAGCTACGCCACTGTGTCCAAACTACAGTACATGAAGACTATTTAGTATTTACATTTACAATAAAAATAGAGCAAGCAAACGTACTTGGTGACTGGCGTACAATTTTGATACCACCTCTGTTGGGTTGAGGCCTGCGTTTTCGGCCAATGCGCGAGGCACCACTTCAAGTGCTTGAGCATATTTCTTAATTGCATACTGTTCCAAACCAGGACAAGATTCACCAAATTTAGCGATGCGAATTGCAAGCTCTATCTCGCTTGCTCCAGCGCCTGGAACTTGCCTCGCATCCTATAACAACCACCAACAAATTTATTAAACAAAGCTCGAATACTGTTCTGTACATACATCATGGATAGTTAAATGCCGGACCATCTACAATAACAACCTTTTTGAAGGAGAGAACCCAGTTTTTTGCACACAAATTAATGGCTAAAACTTACGTTAACTTCGTAAAACTTGAATTTACTCGAAAACAGAGCAGCACCACCCCGTTTCAACTGCTCATTGTATCCGAATCCGGGGGTAATGCTCCTCTTATTTTTCAAAGCTTTTTACGATAAATTTAGTTGCGGAGTGTTGATAGCTAGAGCAGCGACTAGCGAAGCTCGAATACTGAAAATTCAGACATAATTATAGTGAAAATTAACTTTAACGCACTCATAAACCAACCAGTAATGCAGCTATAACTTATAATGTTTCTTAGCTTTGCTTTCCATACTGACGGTAAGGGCCAAACTCGGGAATAATGATAGCAAAGGGTATAAATATTTGAAACACTTACCCGTGTCAAAACTTTGAAGTTGTTCACACCATCATCAACAGCGCGTTCCAAATCATCCATTATATTCTCAGTGGCAGCACGCAGTGCCAGAGTACATATTTTACTCCCTCCTTCGGTCGCGTGTTCAAATATGATCACGTTTTTGTCACCAACCTCATCTTGACGGACCATTGCACAGTGACCTACTTCTTCTGCCGTAGGAGGTGTCTGAAACACCGAAAAAATTAAAGTGTTGAAAAGTAGGTCTTATTTTTTAAGCAATTTGCGATGCACCACGCTATTACGTAGATTGTAGAGGCTTCCACAATGCCCTCTATCGTTTCCATCTTTACACACAACTGTTGCTCAAATATAGTAAGCTTGTGAAACGAATATAAGAGGCAGTTCGTGAAAAGTTCTCTATAAACTAAGGTTATTTTCAAGTTATATTAAACTGAAAATGCAATCGTAATTCAGGAGACTGCGAAGTGAGCTTGCGCTCTTACGAGTCAGCTGTCACCCGGTATACATGTCAAATGCGATCGGCTCCAGCCATAGATCGAACCCGTCACGTAGAATCTGCATTCTGCAACTTGCGCACGGTACCGCTAGGCCATGTCGCTGACCTTGAAAAAGAACTCGGTAATAATAGTACTTTTGTATCACGATACTTCTTCCATTAACAGTCGAAATTCCAAAGCAAATCTGACCTAAGTGACAAATCTTGTTTCATATTTGTATCTCATAATAGCTGTCATTATTGCATTTACACCAGTATTATGCTGTTTCTAGATTATCGCAATGCGCAAAATACAAATTTTTTAGCAGTAGTACGCAAAAATATAACAAAGTTGACTTCAAACATGATCAGAGCATTTTAACAAACAAATAAAAATGAAATCTTACCAGCCGAGGCAGAGCAGTAGCATTAACAGTCTTGCTCAGCCTTCTGAGGTCCCACTTCGAATTGAGACGAACCACCATGACTTTGTATTTGTTGGCAAAATGAAGAGCGAGGTCAGATACTTTTCCTCCGGACACAATAACATTGACTCCACTCTCCACAATCTTCTTTACTTGCTGCAATTCAACAACAATCTTGTGGCAAAAATTAAAATAAAACTTAAAAGTGTGGGTAATTTCAATAATCGAGCAGCTTTTTTCTGCAAGTCGTTATCACGGAAAATATATACCTCCTCAATTATGAGATAGTAATATTAATATGCAAAGCTAAAGTTACCAAACAAAGCCTATTTGTGACTCCTACATCTGAAATTTCGACATCACTGTTCACATAAGGGGTATCACCAATAAATTTAAAGTATAATCGAGTCTTAATATTCAATGTTGTACAGATTAAAAAACATTCAATTTAAATAACTCTCACCTCTTCCATTAAATTTTCTTCTCCGGTGCTAAAGTCCAATAATTCTTTCGCATTTTTGATCAACACTGTACCTTTAGTTTCAGTATTCAGCATGTCAAAAGGACAAGTGTAGATCGCGATGTTGGCGTCTTTAACACGCTTCAAATCACCTAAAATTAATGATTTCTTTTCAATTAAGTAGTATACAAGGTGTGAAGATGGTACGCAATGCATACTTCAGAGAACAATGTCATCTCCAAAAACAAAAAAAAAACCTTCAGTTATAACCACAATTAACTACACCAAAAAGGTTTTCATAATTACAAGAAATATTTTTTTACCGAATCAAATCTTCATTATACTCGCGTTATTACGCCGAAGCGTGTAACGAGTGGCGGGGTTAACCTTTGCGCTTGGACAACCTAACTCCGAAAAAATGTCGCAGTGATGGCAACAGAGTGTCCGATTTGACTGGCCCGGGAATCAAACCCCACACCTTCTGCACCGAGAGCGATGTCGCTATCGCTAGGCCAACCGACCGATTATTGCATTCTCACTATTTTTTCTTTACAATCTACCACTTACTTTCGCATTCACGAATAAACAACATTCCATTGACTATTGAAGACGAAGTGACTCCAGATCCTAATAACTTTGCTACGCGGACATTATCAACGTTGAATGCAATGCGGGAGGGAGGAAGTATGGACACTAAAACAACAAAAAGAATTCAAAAACATGTCTTTGAGGTATCACATATCCGTTTAGATATTAATGACGGATTCAGTTTCGGCTGAATCGATTGCATTTGACTTTATTTTTAAGAAGCTGATAACCTGAGTATCTTCTTCTAGTGTCCAAATATACAAATTATTCTGAAGGGACAACAAACCAATTTTAATGCAGTTTTTAAAAAATATTGGGTAAATCAAAACTACTACCATGATTTCTGGTTAAATCTTTGAAAACCTTAAAATATTTTCTTTACAAACAGGACATTTTTGAAAAGTTGGGAAACTTACCACAAGCTTGAGCTATTAATTTAGCAAGAAAATCTTCATAACCGTATTGTTTGCTTGCAAGTGGGGTTCGTAAAACTTTTGTCACTTCTTCCAAGCTTCGAAGGTTTTCGACGGATGAACACACCAAATCTATAAGCTGCAAGGGTCATCAATTTGTAAACATTAAGGGCAGCTCGAAATTAACCTGGTAAATATTCGACAGCTTTTTCGCAAGCTTGTTCGTAGCCTTCAATGACTTCTGTGACAGACAGACCCATTCGAAGTAGCTCTTCAGCTAAGTGCAGCATTGTACCTGGTAGACAAAAAATTGCATAAGATTACATACGCACAAAATTTTTAAAACAATTAATCTGTGCTAAATATCACAACGTTCGTATTGCAGACTTACACACATTTTACGATGGGACGAAAAACCTCTCATTAGCAGAAAAAAAACATTCCAGACTCAGATCCTGATACAAAGTAGAAAATTAATTTCGACCAATAAAGACATGCCTCAGCTCTAAATCTACTCGTTATACATGCTTGGGACTACGGCGTAGTCAGCAGAAGATTTAGGGGGGAATTACGATAGGCCACTACAATTACAATAGGAATTAAAATTACGACAGGAATTGCAAATATCATGGTATCTTATGTAAATGTTTTAAGTATATCTCAAATTGAATCGTCAAAGAAAGGATTGACTAGTTCCATGATGGTACCAGTAGCTACACCACGGTTTAGAACAAAAAAATTACCAGCCAAAATCAGAACAAGATTTGTTCCATCTCCAACTTCCTGCTCACACATTTGAGACGCAATTACGATCATCTTTGCAGCTGGATGCTGGACCTAAAAGGTAAACGATAAAATACGATTAAAACACACAATAGTCTATTAATCCATCAAACATAAATAGCAATGTTGCAACAAGGTAAAACACTCAGACATGCTAAACAAGCTTTTCTAGATTTGAATCACTAATTAATTGCTGTGGCAAAGTCAAAAAATAACAAAATGGCAGTGCTTTAAAAACCAAAATATTCAAATTTAAACAACAAAACGTTAGCATATACTTAAAATGGAATAACACGACAACCATGCAAACTGTGTTAAAATAAGTTGCAATTGTGAAGCATATTTTTATCGGCTTTGTCAGACAATTTTCAATTAGATTATTTCCTGCTGTTGTATTCGAAATCTCTATTCCCTACAGTTTTCTTTGTGACCATCATAAACACCTCGTCTCATGAACAAAAACACAATATTATTAAGCACATCACATGCCACCAGCTATGCTATCAACGTTGACATACTTCTAACTCTTTTAAAATAGTAGCAGCATCATTTGTGACAAATAGTTTTTCGATGTGATTGATCACCATTTTATTCATTCCTGAAAAGCAAGGCAAGAATATACAGTATAATTTAAGTATATAATATAACACTTGATAATGTGACTTATGTCGGTTGACTTTTGCAACAATATTGAACTACACAACCTTATTTCAAATAGGTTCCTTTACAGCTACTAGATCAGAAAATAGCTTGGCTAAAAATGGAAAACAAAAAGTGTTTGAGGTTTCAACCTTTATTCATACTCTTCAAACATTTGCATTGCAGTTCACATAATTTACAGATCCATTTGGTAGTAGGCCTAATAGTTCATCTGTCATACTGCTAATTAAGCATGTCATCTAGTTATCGTAATAACTGTAGTGTGCTACAAAACAACATACCATGAGGACCAAATGCAGACTGTGTAGTTTTGGTTAATTCTTTACACGCCTTAATATTTCGATACACAGCTTCTTCTAATCCATGAAAATGCTGCAATAAAACGAACAAGTTTTATACATTTGAAATCGTCTCCCTAATGACATTGTTATAGCACCTGGTGCGTCTTCGTTTAAGCACCGCCTCAAGAAATTTGATTTGCATGCTATTGTTTCTATTCTTTTTTAAATGCATGTGTTTTCTACTTTTTGTTTTTATTGTTCTGTGTTGTTTGCTTATAGTTTTGCTTTTCTTCAGATTTTAGTGTGACTGGGTATGGACCTTGTCAACATTGTGCTGTATTTCAAAATAAATAAATAAATAAAAGTTAAGTGCACAAAAAGCTAGACTACTGGTAGTTTTTCGGGCTCATTTGAACTTTTGAAGTTTAATCTAGTGGCTGCACAGTGTAAAGCACCATTTGGTACTGGCACTAGCATTCAATTACAATAATACCGGTGTCATAAAAATAATAATAACAATGTTACAAGCACAACATGCTTTTGCACCAAAACATTAGTCATTACAATCGCCAAACACTTCAAGCACTAATGCTAAATTACATGAAAACTTGTGTGTACAAGCAAATTGCAAAATTTCAAAAATACATTGTTGGTAATATAAACGTGGTTTGACCGTTGCACCAAACAGAGAGCTCAATGGCACACGCCAGAGATGCTCTGGCACTGTTGGTAATAAATACGTGCAATTATTGAATAGCCTACAGAGGTAAAAACATTATACTAAGCCACTACAGCATTAGGTAAATCAATTAACACAGTAACGATACATTTGACAGTGTGCACAATAACTTATATGCAGTGTGATTCTGCGCTGTTTGTTCTTCCGGAACGGTAATAGAACAAAGACAGAAAAATCTACTCTCCAATTTTATTTTTGACGTTTTGCTTGGCAATGAACGCCAAGCTTCATCAGAAAATACAGTGATCTAGGAAGGAAATCAACCCAGGTCGAGAACAGTAAAACGTAGTAGCACTAATTTAACTGAACTGATTAAAAAATTACGAAGTGTAAATTGGACCAACTCGATTAACTATTGCGTCACATAAAGGTGAAATGCGTGAATAATCATCAAATTGTTATGTGTAATACAAAAAACCAGTATAAAAACTACAGAGATTAAATTGCATTAAAATCATTTTGTGTAATCAATGAATCTTAGCCAATGAACGATAAACATTTGGGAGACTGTCACCATCAGACCTGTTCATAACCTTAAGATGGGCATTGATAAACCAAGCTTCCGAGATGAGTCGTTTTGAATAATTGTTCTCCACTTTCAAAACACATTTCCGATTTCTCCCAATCAATGGTATGGTTCAAGTCCATCGCATGTTTGCAAAGTGCAGAAAGTTCCGGTCTTAGCTGGCTTGTGGCTCGCCTATAATCGGCCAATCGTAACTTAAGACCACGTTTGGTTTGACCAATATAAACATAGTCACAGTCAGAGCAAGGAATCTGGTAAACAACACAACTCTTATCTTCTGCGGTGTACAAATCTTTAGGGGAGGGCAAAATGTGGCGAATGGTTTTCACAGGTCTCATGGCAACACCGACTCCTATCTCGTTTAGAACTCATCTAATTCTTTCTGATGCATCTTGCACATACGAAATGGAAGTGAATTGCTTGAATTGAGAGTTGTGAGTTTGACAGCGTGTGGTTTTGCGAGAGAGAAAAGCAGCTCCGGTAGGAAATCTGTTAAGCTGCAGAGTAGAACGTATGTTTCATAACTCACCGCATTTTTGGTTTTTATCAGTATGAGAGATGTGTGTTTCAACGCGGTTGAGTAGTGTCTTTGTCACAGTGAGCTTCTGGTGTTTGGGATGATGTGATGTGTAGTGGAGGTATCTGTTCGTGTGGGTGGACTTTTTGTAAGTGGCTGTAGTAAGTGATGTGTTTGTGGTGTTGTACTCTTTGCAGACATTACGGGATACCAGAATGTAAAGAAAAGGAAGAGAAAAATCATGTTAGTTTTCCATAGTAAACTGAATGTGAGAGCAAATAGAATTAAGATGAGAGTGGAATCCAGAAATGTGTTTTGAAAGTGGAGAACAATTATTCAAAACGACTCATCTCGGAAGCTTGGTTCATCAATGCCCATCTTAAGGTTATGAACAG
Organism: Trididemnum miniatum; assembly: GCA_964006365.1. Classification (NCBI taxonomy): domain Eukaryota; kingdom Metazoa; phylum Chordata; class Ascidiacea; order Aplousobranchia; family Didemnidae; genus Trididemnum; species Trididemnum miniatum. The sequence continues at coordinate 8,001,277 of OZ023246.1, forward strand.
GTCTGATGGCGACAGTCTCCCAAATGTTTATCGTTCATTGGCTAAATGATTTTAATGCAATTTATTCTCTGTAGTTTTTATACTGGTTTTTTGTATTACACATAACAATTTGATGATTATTCACGCATTTCACCTTCATGTGATGCAATAGTTAATCGAGTTGGTCCAATTTACACTTCGTAATTTTTTAATCAGTTCAGTTAAATTAGTGCTACTACGTTTTACTGTTCTCAACCTGGGTTGATTTCCTTCCCAGGTCACGGTATTTTCTGATGAAGTTTGGCGTTCATTGCCAAGCAAAACGTCAAAAATAAAATTGGAGAGCAGATTTTTCTGTCTTTGTTCTACTACTGCATCGGAAGAACAAACAGCGCAGAACTTGAGTTAGCCTAGCTAGCCTAGAGTACGATGCCCGGTATACAACTCCTACAAAATCTTCCCCACTATGCAGTGTGATACTAATCATGAAGAGAAGCATGAAACACTCTACCAGTCTACTATGAAAGACAATCAGGATCAAACCTTAATGGACTATTGCACCAAAATTTGTCAGGTTGACTTTAAAATTAAGCGACGGCACAAATTGGCCACAGCATTACTTTTTTAAACACATAATAGCTGTGAAAACCATTTAATGACGCATTGATTAATTTAATGCTGTCGGGTCAAGTTTCCAAAAAAATCCAATTAGCCTAGTCTACTAGATAAACAGATATACATACATATACCGTAGTCTAAGTTAACACCAAAACATACCTTGGCTCCTTCTTTTAACATTTGACTAAATCCAGGTGCTTTTGGAACGTGAAATGCCATTTTTAGCAGTTAGATAAAGAACTACCGGTACTTGAATGAAATTATTCTGTATTTAAGCTAGAGTAGTAACCAATAAAAAGAGATAAATAAACACTGGTGCATTGGGGTCTTGTTTAAGTAAGCCGTCCAGGTCTAGAATCACCCATTCACGTAAGGTGATGAAAGATGCGGACGACTTACCCTAGATGAGACTCGTACTTTGTACATGAAGCTGCTTCACCATCATCAAAACAGGCAATTAGGCTAGTTAAGGAAGTGTCTATTTCCTGATTTCACAGGAAATTCCTGATTACGGTTATTGAAGTTTGGAAATCGTAGCTGCGTAACCGTCTCTCGGTTGCCGTACTGCAATTCTCACAGTACAGGAACCATAGAAGTTTGCGATACTGTAACCATAATTTTTGAACTTCAGTAACCTGAAATTTCCCAAGAAATAAAAGCTTCTTTAGTTAAATAGGCCTAGAACAATGCAACCTCAGATCTACACTACAGCAGTTAGCCTCGTATGTTAATCTCGTAATCATAAGACTAGGCCTAGTCTATCCATTTCAATGCTACCAGTACCATAAGTGTCCAAAGTTGGGACATTGTCCGAAGTTAGGTCGTTTGACAGTACCTACCTCCACTACCAACAAACTTTGAACTCACAACAAAAGAGGCCTAGTCTCCAAATTGGGCCTCATTTACCTACCTCAGTAGCACTAAAAACCATATGGAACTACTGTATGGGATTGTAGGGATAGTGTGGAAAACCGTAAGGAGTGTCTGGAACCGTATGCAGAACCGGTAGGCTATAGGCCCATACAATTTTTGGTGCAACCTTATTCACCCTGTCCACATGTCTTATCTTAGTGGTCATTAGGCCCACGGTTATTGGTTCTAGGCTAGTTTCAGCAACATACCGGTAACCAATTTCTTGACAGCATATATAATCACTTTTTCTAACCATGACACTGTGACATCAAAAAATTGATTATGATACAGAAACTAAAACCAAGAACAGTGGGCCTCAAGCCCACTAATCTGCATTGGACATGTGGGCAGCACAATTACCAGGTATCTGTTTTTTAATGTCATTGGCTACAACCAGACAACAGCTAATCTATCTTTATACTGGTACTATGCTTAGCCTATGATCAATCAACGGTAATAACGGACAATGACCTAGACTATCAAGACGTCCTACTTTCAAATAAAACTACACACAGTTTGACCCAATTGCCCGAAGTCCAACTGTATACGAAAACTTGCAGGCATAGTCCACAACTCGACTGGTCTACCCGTACCTGTGGTCATGCTTTTTTGAGATTTAACGGTTAACTTTACCGCTTGGTGTCACAATTGAGATTCACTGCTAGGTGTCACAATGGTCATGCCTTTTTTGGTCGGCACTAGAATAGACGAAGTTTGCTGGTTTGTAGAATTAGATTTAAAAAAATGTAACCAAAATCACGCTTGATTGACAGAGGAGAAAATGTATGTTGAGCATTGGGGGGATGATTTAGCAAACACAGGAAATCGACATCCCAGTAAGATTAATCAAACATTCTAAATTCATAATAGCATTTTATCTAACAAAAATTTTTAACGATTGTATGCAAACAGGAATTTACCCCGACATACTTAAAATTGCCAAGGTTTTATCCCTACATAAAAAAGGTAGTGAAGAAAAAATTGAAAATTACAGACCTATCTCTATTCTTTTTCCGTTCAACAAGATTTTTGAATAAACTTAGCATCAAAGGTTATCCGATTATTGAGAAAAAAAAACAATCTGCTGTCGGATCAACAATTTGGCTTTCGCAAAAACAAATCCGCAAACCTAGCTGTAACTTACTCATACAAAACCATATTACAGTTACGTGATGGTGGGCATAAAGTTACAAGCATATTCCTGGATTTAGCCAAAGCCTTTGACTCCGCTGATCATAAAATATTAAAGAGTAAATTAGAGCATTACGGAGTTAGAGGAGTTGTTTACCAGTTAATGAAGTCGTATCTTTGAAATAGGATGCAATATGTTAGTACAGACGCAAAGTATTCCTCAAACATGTGTACAGTAGAAACAGGTGTCCCCCAAGGAAGCGTTCTTGGCCCTTTACTCTTTCTAATATATATAAACGACCTGCCAAATTCTGTTAATTCTAAGTTAATTTTGTACGCAGACGATGCTGTCTTAATATGTAACGAGCGCAAGAATGAACTCCTACGAATTAACACTGAAAAATAAATTGCTAGAGTTATAGCTTGGGCTGCAAGTAACAAGTTTTAATTAATTCAAGTAAAACCCAGTGTATATTGTTCTCAGACACCAAACCAGGTGGGAGTAAAAACCAGTTTATTACCGTATTAAAATCAAAGACACACCAATGAATACGTCGAACTTTGTAAAATATTTAGGGGTATTAATTGACAATCAACTAAACTTTAAGTATCATACTGCAATGGTAGCAAAAAAGCTTTCAGTGGCTGTAGGTGTTATTAACAAAATTAAACATTATATTCCACATGCCATGCTGAAAAGCATATATTATAGTATAGCTTATCCACATTTATTTACTGCGTGATGATTTGGGGTAATACTTCAAAAACTTATCTTCATAAAATTTAAGTTCAAAAAAATCGAATAATAAAAGTTTTAAACAAAGCTCCAAAGTTTAGAGTAAAACTAGCACCAATCTACAATCAATTCTCGATTTTAAAACTTGATAAAGTTTTTACGCTAGAAGTCAGAAAAATTATGTATTTAGCTAAACAAAATAAACTTCCTAGCTGTTTGCAAAACTATTTTGCTCAAACCTCTGAATACACACTTATGAAACCAGACAAGCCAAACGAAATTTGTTTAATGTCACCCGGTTCAACAAATCCGTAACAAAACGATCCATCAGTTATACTGGAGTTACGACAAGGAACGATTTGCCGGAAGATATCCAAAACCTAGTTTACAATTCCAATACAACCTTTTCAAAAAAACTGAAACTATACCTCTTAGAAAAACAAACGTAGGTAAAGTTTGTTTTCCGTTTTCACTTTTATTATTTTTCACAATTAACCTTTATTGGTTGTCAATGTTTCTTTCGAGTAAATTTGTTTTCTGCCGTGCGTACAGCGTTGGCCTATTGATTATTACTAAAAAGTGCACTCTGCTTAGTCAACTGTAATTAAGTGAGAGGCTGCAGACTTGGCGACCGCGTCTAGCCTTCCTTGTAATGCAAGGACATAATATGGTCTTTCGCAGCCTCTCACTGGAAAGAGCAAATTGTTACTATGTACCTTTTGTTATGTTATTACTTTATGATTGCCATTTTCGAACAAAAATAAATGAAATGAATTTACCATTTTTGGATATTGGGGGGATGATGTAGCAAAATTGATCAATTTTCGATATTGGGGGTTTGAAATTAGCTTGCATTAGGAGTTTTCCACTTTAATGAAATAAATTGGGGGGGTGCTGCCAGATTATTGGGGGGATACATCCCCTTCATTCCCCCTGGATTTGCACCCATGTTGATTGAATTTCCGAAAAGCATTGGCAAGTCACGTGACAAATCTTATCCTACAGGCCAGCAAACTTCGTCTATTCTAGTCCGTGGCGTAGCTAGAGGTTCTGCCACCCGAGGCGGTTCAAGAAATTGCCGTGCAGTGGTGCACCCAGGATTTCGCCAAAGGGGGGAACATAACAGGGGGTCTGGGGGCGTAGCCCCTAGCTGCCAACGAATTTTTGCGGTTTTCACACAAAAAACACTCTCTTTTTAGCACACTTTTATATCGAAAAAAGGCATGCAGTGAGTGCAGTCACCACTAGCGTAGCCAGGATTTTTCAATTAAGGGGGGGGGGGGGGTTGAGAATGACATCACATTTGATTATACGTTGTATACAGGAGCGGATCCAGAAAGTTTTGGTGGGGTGCATGTAATTTTGAATTAGGTTAAATGTTAACTAAATGCAAAGACGTTTAAACTCGGAAATGGGCGTAAATAAGCCTTTTGAAAATGGTTCATGTCAGGGGCGTATTCAGAAATTTTTTGAGGGAGGGAACATCAATTTTCGTCACTTTTTTTAAGCGTATTTTTTTTCCGGCAGAGTTATTTTTAAGCAACTTAAGTGCCCAAAAAGACTCTAGGGGAGTGCGAGGGCATGCTCCCCTGGAAAATTTTTGAAAATTTGCATACTGCAATGGCTATTTTAGTGCTTTTTGAACATTTTTAAGGAAAGTTTGTCATATTTTTGGCCCCTAACTTTGAGTGCTTCACCAATGATGCATGTTGTTCGCATAGTTTCGATTATGCATGACGTCATTTGAGGCTCAATGGAGAGAGGGGTTGGAACCCCCAATCCCCCCGTGGCTACGCCACTGGCAGTCACTATAGACAATGCAAAAATATTTTCGGAGTTTGTGTCTAAAAGCAGAAGCTTGGCTAAAATAAGTGAAAAGAGGCTGCAGCCGTTACTAGTTTGAAAGTTAGGTTTTTAGCACCTTATTACAGAACCCGAACCGAATCGTAACTTTTATAATTAATAGAGGTCAACCTAAACCTGAACCTGAACCAGCGATGGCGGAAGCATTTCTAAAGTGGAAGGGGGCCAAAAGCGATGACCAGATTTCCTTCGCCTACAACCCATATTTAGCCTGTCCACGTGTGACATGTACAATTTATGTGGGCTTCAGAGCCACGGTTCTTACTTCTAAAGGGTAGGTATTTACGAGATAGAATGCAATATGTTGCTATTAATAACGCCAATTCCAAATTTGAGCATATTAAGTACTGAGTACCGCAAGCATCTATCTTAGGACCTCTTCTATTCTTATTGTACATTAATGATCTTTCAACCTCTTTAATTACGATGCCTAGACTATTTGCTGATGAAACTGCATCATTAATTCATGAATCATCTTTTTTTCCAAAATGAAGAGCTAGGCTGAGTAGTGATCGAATATCTTCTAAATGGATGATTGCCAATGGCGTAACACTACATCCCAACAAAACTCTTGCACTAAATATCTCCACTCTTTCTCGAGTCACGACTTTCCTTGAACTCACTCTCACTCTTGATAATGTTAAAATAAATACTCCATGTGTTGCTAAATATCTAGGAATTTTAATTGATGTGTAACGACTACTGTACTGCAGCTCTACTAGATCTGACAAGGACTAGCACAGAGTTCTCAATATCAACTCTATTACCTTGAACAACGAATACCAAGCCGTCACAATTATAAAAACAAAAGTACTCTTCGAGTTTATTAAGTAAAAACTTATCAGACCAAACTTCTGCAAGCCAAAACCAAAAACAAGTGTTGCCATTTATAGTACATGCAAATAAGGCAATCTGTACAGATGACCAATTTTCGTTTAAATCTCAAATTACACACCTCGAATCTAAAACATCTCGATCTGTTGGTGTAATTGCCAAGTTAAGATATTATTTACCTCCAGAAACATTACTCAGTTTATACTTTGCGTTAGTTTATTCTCATGTGTTATATGGTCTGCCAGTGTGGGACTCTACATGTAAAACCTACTTAACAAAACTTAGGAAACTTCAAAACAAAGCCATAAAAATTATCACAAAGACTTGCCTTAGAGAAAGAGTTGGTCTTTGTTATTATAAATTACAAATATGAAAGCTTGACGATTTAAACCAATTTCAGTTAGCTAAATTGATGCATCAATTTACCCACAATAAGCTCGCGAGTCGCTTTTGTAATTAAAAAGAGATCACTCATTTTCACTTGAATATAATTACTAGAAAATGATCGAAACGAAATATCTGCAGAAAGAAATGACGAGTTAAAACAAGCTAAGCGATAACCTCCCTAACTCTAACTACACGCTCGCGCAAAAACCTTAACTGAAAGCTAGCATAGCAGCGAAAGAAGTAGCTCGACTATAAAAGTACAAAAAAAACAAGACTCGTGCAACCACATCAAAGCAAATAAGCGCGCAGCATACAAGCACAGCATAGTACGTAGTAAAGGAGAAAGGCCACACTTACACAGTAATTACTTTGCTTACTCCTGTGATTCTTATTCCTATGCCACCAGGAATTTCTGATAAAAGCCTACAGATACCGCGCTTTTTGACTGCTCGAACTCAAAAATGTTTCAAGTATGTCGGCGCAAAACTTTGGAATAACATTCCTCTCAATATTAAACAATTATCGTACAACAAATTCAAAACCGCCTACAAGAATATGCTTTTGAAAAACTACGTTCAGAATTAGATTATCTTTATGTAAAGTGTTTGGGATCACTCTCTTTGTTCATTGTCTGTTTATCCAGTATGCAAACTTCGCATTTTTTTAAGAGTTGCTGCTTGACTCGAAGACTTCTGGTCCCTTCGCAGCTGCCCGTTGCTGTATTGATGTAATTACTTTTTTTTTTGCTACGTCTTGTTGTTAAATCGTATTCAAAGTGAGCAACGAAATAAACTTTTGTGCTGTTCTGTTCTGTAGTACTGTATAGTTTCTGCATCACAATTAAATTTTTGATGTCATTATCCTTTAGAATTTAATTGTGATGCAGAACCGTGGATCTAAAGCCCACATAAATTGGGCATGTGAACAGGCCTTAATTGTGTGGCTAATGTTTATTGTTTTAGCAACTCCAACAGCTACTGTAAATACCATAATTGTCCGTAAATCCTCTATGTGAGCGCCATACCGTAGGGGAAGGATTGAAAAGCAGAGCGCCACCTTTTAATAGTCTAATTGAACACCATCTTTAATGCCACAACAGGGAAGGTGTTGAAAATGACGAGGACGGCTACTCAGACGCGTGTCACCTGATTTTCCGCTTTGAATTTTTGATTAACTTATCAGTAACTGTGTTACGGTTGATGTTTTTTTTCTTTAAAGATTAAATGTTAACTCTGTTCTAAGATTTTTCTTTTCATTAATTAAATTTGTCTTCCCAAATTTCTGACCAGCTAGTCAAAAAATATAGCACCATCCTCTAACTCATTGGTTCTTAACCTGGGCGCGGTTAACTTTTAGAGGGGCGGATATACTCAGGGGGCGCTATGGGGGACCATTACATTCAGAAGGTGTAAAGATATTTTGTGTCATGATCAATATATACGCGTGCTCAGTACATCTGTATAGGATACTATAGGTCTAGCCCAGGGCTGGACAAGAAAAGTGGGGACTTCTGCGGACGTGACGACCTTGTTTTTTTGCACTACACTGATTTTTCGTGGAAAATAGGACATCTACGGACGAGATGAGGATGACCTTTCTTAACATTTTTGTTTGCTCTTCACTGATTTTTAGTGGAAAGCAGGACATCTGGGCGGCAGACAAAGGAAACCTCTGAAAAGGGGCGCTGGGGAAAAAAGGTTAAGAACCACTGCTTTAACTGAACACCACCTCTAACAAAACGCCACAATAGGAGAAGAGAAAAGTTGAAATATAGAGCGCTGTGGCCGTGCCCGTGTGGCGCTCACATAGAGGTTCACGGTAGGCCTATAGCATGTACAGTTGTGTACGGTCACGGAAACAACGAGAGCAGTAGGCCTAAAGCTTTTTTAGAGCATACGAAAATATAAAGTTGGGATGATCAAAATAACTCAACTCCAATTAAAGTTTTTCTACACCGATAAGGTGATGCGTAGAGAAATAGCAGAACTTCATAAATCGCATCGCCACACGTAAAACTAGAATTGAAACGTTTTAATTGGTTTCTCTGATTGCAAAAAGCAATTTTGTTGCCAAAGAAATTGCTAGAATTAGCACTGCACAGGAAAACAAAGTGAATTAAAAAATTTAAACTCATTCAAAAAAATTTAAAAACTAGGCTATAGATATTTTGCACAGTCCGCCGCTTTCATCTTATGACAGCTGCTTTTTTTATCGATTTTGAAGGTTAGTTGTTAACGTCAAATTTAAGTCTGAAAAAAGCAAAGCTTCCTCCTCCCCGAGAATTAGCCCCGCCCCTTGCATTACGAAAAATTGCCCCGCAAATACATGTACAGTAAGCTACATCTCTTCTGAGTGAATGTCTGCAAGGTCAGTGCAGACAGTAAGGTATACAGTACCGGTACGTTGGTGGATGGGTCCAGTTTTGAGTTTAGTTGCTATTGTTTGCTATAAACGACACTTGCGACAACCACCACACCTCGCCTCGTCTCAAAACATACTGTAAAATGTTTTTCCGTGCTGAAAGCTTAGATCAGGATTCTCAATCTTTTCTGAGCCGTGGCCCCTTGACTGTACCTCTAAAAGACCGTGGCCCCTATAGTATGTAAGTTTAAAAGTCCCGGTCTGTCATAATTCCTTAATGATTCCTACCATCGTAGCTCCCAAGAAAACACTCTGAAGACGATTACACTTTTGCTGTTCCCCCCGCCCCATAAGCAAAATTTTAAAGAAAACATCTCCGGATTTAAGCTCTTTTCTGGGTTTTAATTTCGATGGTAGGCCTGTTAAGTTTCAAATACATTTATGCAGAGGTATTATTGCAAAAATAAACGCGTAAATTAGGGCCCTCCCTAAAAAAAAGTGGGGGGGGGGGCAGGGCCCACCCGGCCCCTCCGCTTTCGCCACTTATGACCTGAACCCAAGGTCATCAAAAATCTTGAACCTGAACCGGATTTGAACCGTTAAAATAATTTTTGTCTGACCTAAGCCCACACTGGAGTGCATTTTTGCGACTGTGCTATCAATGCCATAAGACTAAGTGATCCATTTCTGATGGTTTCGTTTCATTCATCTCGGCGCGTTTGGGTTGCAATGCTGTTGTTCTTGTTGAAGGACGAGAGTAACACTGCAACTAGCAACGGTGATGCATGCAATTAGTGCTTCATTACTTTGTAAAATCGATTGATCTAAGCGTAAATGCGCTGATGGAATTGTTTTACCGAAAGATAAGGGCTATAGCGTGATTTAGACCATATTCAGATTTCACATACGGCGGAAAAAAGTTGAATAATTCTAAAGTTAATCTGAGGTTATTTCCGCCGCTGAGGACATCCTTTATGAGCTGCAGCAGCATCTTAAAAAGCAATTAGCCTAAATAGTTTTTTTTTTTAAATGCGCCCGCAGCTGCTGTGTACTTGAGCATATCATGTCCAATTGACGGTTTCAAATTCTTGAACCCAAACCGAATTTGAACCTTTAAGTTTCTGCTTCTGCGAACTTGAACTCGATAAATCAAAGCAGGTTGAATTTTAACCGGAACTAAACCTGCAAAATCAAACGACGAAAAACCTGAACCCGAGCGAAGCTGCTAAAAATGAATTTTGCAGAACCTGAACCTAAACCCGGAGCGATATTGCAAGCGGTTCGATGCCCTGGCGGTCGATGCGGTTGTACCGTGAGAGCATTTGGTGAGTTCATGCAAAAGAAAATGGGATTTGTTTAACGTAAATTGACGAAGATTACAGTCTACAAGATATAATGTTAAAATCAAAAATGACTAAATTTGAATTCAGTTAAAAGTAAAAAGTTTATGGATATTATTATTGGACAGTGTGATATATTAGTGTACGGCTTCGGCTTTATTTATTAATTTTTGTTTACGCTAATGCTGAGTGTATGTCATGTTTTTTTCTTATTTTTATATGGACTTCGAGTCTAAAATAAACAATAATAATAATACTACTAGTGTGATTCGCCAATTTTTTAAGGATTCTTTCTTTGCCTGATCTATATTGAACGAAAGCTGCCTAAGTGCTCGATGGTAAGAGCAACCCGAAACTTAGATGCTTGTTCAGTTGTTCAATCTTACGATTTTTAGGTGAACCAAGGGAAATTATAGTCTGTCAAATAATTGAAAATTCTGAGTCGTGCGTCCGCAGTGAGCGCATTTTTTAAAAATAAAACGATTTGTTTGTTTGTTTTTGGAAGGAATTTTTGCATTAATATTTTTGTTTTATATCTTGAAAATCAACAAATAATAGACACCATCTCACACTAAAAATTTTTTAAAGATAGTCATGAACTGGAAAGTCATAAATTAAGGTTTCGCACGATAACAACTTTCTGCAACATTAATGATATAGCCTATGATTAATAATCTGTGATATGAAGATAACTAATATGCTACTAAATACAATATATAAACACAAATAGGCTACATTTTTATAGGCCTGTGTCAAATTTTTTGCATGGAGAAGTTGACAGATAGACCTGATCATATCCAGCATTAAAATTTTCTAGCAAGTTACTGTACATTGTCGTTTTGATTATGATTCGCTGCAAGCAAATGGGATGAAGTAAAATAGTCTATTGGTAGGCCTCCGCGATAGAAAGAGCAGATATTGAGCTTACACCGCAGGGCCAAGTGATTTTATGACACATTTAATTCAAAATAAATTAGATATATGTTTACGGTATGTTGTCATGTATCTTACAAAATGTATGTTTACCAGACCAGGTAGCCTACAGTAGGCCTGTGAGTCACCGTATTGATTGCCCAACCGAAGATTGAGTAATTGTTGTGTGGTTTTCGATATGGTCCTCCTTGATTGTTATCACTGATGATGATGAGGGTCATAATCCCGCAACAAGATCCTCAGGTCTTATCTTGTATATTTACCAGTATACATTATTTAACCTCCCATCACGAGAAAGCGATCAAAGCGCTAACTTGCTCGCTTAGGAGTTGCCAGCCATCTGCCTCAACTCCAAAGTGAGAAAATCCGTCCAAGAGCCTTTCCTAATTGCACAAGTGAACTTACTTGCTTGTTTTTCACATTGTCCCTTTAAATTGCTAAGTGTCAACAAGGAAACTGTAAAAGCCAATTTTACAGCCATAATTGGTTTGACCCGAGTCTGGTTTCAGAGGTAGAAGCTCTGTTCATTTCGATAACGCCATATGCGATCTACGATGTATGCGATCTCGTAATTGTACCGTTGTAGCGTCAAAATTAAAAGGGTGGCTACACCGTTATAAGACCCTTGAAGTTTTCGTGGAAGTCTGCACTAAGTTAACGAATCGGCTAATTGCTTTCTTTTATGTAGGGTGGCAGCTCCGGATTGAGTCCAGATGCAAATTTTTCAGGACATCAACAATTATATAGGCCTATTGTCGGCAGCGTGACCCAGTGGTTCGGAGCGTCATTTTTACGACGGCCATTATCGCATGGTTGATAGTTCAACTCCGACCCAATCCTCGTTGTTGCGACCTTGGATAAGATCCCTCACGACAATTATCTCTGCTTGGTGGAATCAAGCAGCAAATTGAAGAAGTCAGAAGCAAAATTCCAGCGAAAACTAGGAAACAAGTGCAACTTCTAAGCGAGTCCGGGTTCTTCCTGTGCATAGCGCCTCCGTCGCTTTCTCGTGACAGAATAAAAATGAAGAAATCAAGAAATCCTATGATGCCACTCTATTGGATTGCCCTTGCAACATTTCTCAGCTACATCAGTGGCGCAACAATTAATACCAATGATTGCATTTAGGCTCTAGGCTATATAAGGATTGCATATACAGAAAAGATTATTGAAAATGAATAAAATCATAATTAAGCTACTGTAAAAGAAACCGTACTGTATACAGATGCGTAATAATCCGCAAGCCCTATAGACATAATATAGAGATAACAAAAATTTAATTCAGGCACACGACGCTCCCAATTTTCCGTTTTTTGGAAAGAGAATGCATTCGCAAGACACTCTTCCTTGGCATTCATTCACCCATCTATGCACCCCATTATTTTGATTGGGATTCTTACAAACCACGATGCACCCCCCTGAGCCATAGCAGCGAGGACGACCCCTGAAAATAGGTATAAAGCTCATTACTAAAATTTATGATCTTTTTATGAGAAAAAATTACCCTAATTAGGCCTATACCGGCCATTATAGGTGTAAGAGTGCATAGCCAAGTGGCGTGATTAAGTTTTAAAGCATTATATAATTTTACTTAAAATGTATTAGATCATAAATTATACGAGATTTAAATTAAAGCAATTATACCTAATTTACATTCTTACCCTATAACTCCAGCTTTATTCGATGTGCATGAGCAAGACATGTTTTCACTCATGCCCATGCATTGGCTTTTTTCTCCTTTGTAGACTGAACAAGTTGCAGGTGACATGCACGTACCTAAACAATGTCAATATGTGAAATGATGTAGTAACCTCCACAACCAGATTAGCCCATATTCCAGCAATGTTGATCTTGCCACAAAAGCAGCCCTTCAATGGTGCAGTAGGCTATTAGCATATTCATGCAGGATCTATGGCATCAGGCTACAACTGAAATTCCTCACCATTGCTTACGTAAGAAAACAATATACATCTGCTGCAAGCGTCATCGCTGCTTGGGGAATAGGGAGTAACACTTTGCATAATACCTGCTTTGGGTAACGGAACATTTTTTTGATAATTCTTGATGGTAAGTTTTGTGGTTGGATAATGCACGTTTCCAGAAGGAGCATAATGCGCTACGGTGTAGGTTGATGAATATTCGAATGATCCTCTTTGCACTTTTGCTACAGCCACTGCGCATCCGAGTTGCATTGAGTCCTTCCAGATCATTTGAGTGAAGTGTCCTAAATATACGTAAGAATAATTTGCTACAGTCCTATTGTATGAATTAGGGGGCACGGGTGTACCATCAAGGTCCATCATGCAAGTACGTTTTTGGGGATATGGGAGGTCAAACCCCACCCGAAATATTTTCGCATGTTTCAACTAAAACAACCTCGCCTAGCAATCATCAAAAAAGTAGCAGGTTACATGAGACTTACGTAGCATTTTGACGCGTATGGAGCATCTAATTTGTTGCGCGTTTTTTCACGAATATTAATACAAGTTTCCAGGTGCGGGGTTCCGTACAATTTTGCACAGCTACTATGTATGGATAAATAATCCAATCAAGATCCAATGGCCGTATTATGGTAGGCTACAATGTAATTCGAAAATACATTTTTCCGAAATTTCGAACCTCTTAGGCAATAATAATAGGCTTATGTCTTAAACGTACATAAATAAAAAATGAGCCCAGAAAATGCTTCATATTTGGAGAAGAAATCAGAATTAAGGGGAAAATTATTCAATTACTCATATACCCGACCCCAATTACAGTATTTTTCTGGATAGAGCCTTGCCATTTTGGGTCTCTAAGCAACGAGCACGTTGTCCACAACTCCTAGAACGTTGTTTCTGAAAGCCTCAGCAAAATCGATTTGGTCCCACAGACAAAATGCTTGCAGTAAATTGCTAGCTAGCTTACCTGTGGGTTTGTTTGGTCTTGTGAGTAAAGGATTGTTGTGATCATAGTCAAAAATCTCAGCATACCATCTCAAAATGGATTCTTTGGGAGAACTTCCTTCTGGTGAAAAATCCCAAGCAATATTTTCCCCTACTCCATTTCCACGAAAATAAGATCCTCTCTACCGTAAAGCAATATAAAGAAGGACGGAGCAAGCAGCAATGAATACGAAAAAGTTGGCATAACTTGAAACTTAATTCAGAATTCAAGGATTTAAAATATAACAATTTGAAAAAGTTTTAAAAATAAAAATTTATTTGAAAGTCGAGCGTTATATAATAAAATGTCATGTGCTCTTATAAGTCGTAAATCACAATAAACCTTCGCTTCTCTGCAACCGTAAATCGCTATACTCTAAGCCATAAATCGTTACATTCATGACGACATATAGGCTTATGATACATAATTATCATTAATTGCCGTCATAAGACCTATGTCAAACTGCTTGTATGCTTACTTCTGAATGAGGCCAATTTACAGTGCGATTAAAGCCTGGCATTGTTCCGAAAGGGTGGTTTGGGGCATTATTAGCTAAATATTCCGCCCATCTTTTCGCTGTCACCGTCAGATCTGGATTCAAAGTAAACGATGGTACGTTATGCACAGCCCTGAAACCGAAACAGAGTTGAAAAATCTTCGAATATAATGGAAAACGAATACGCAAAAAACTTTTGACAGCGGCTGCTCAATGAATTCCCCCCAGAAATGTAGACCGCTGTGTTTTTTAAAAATCTTACCCTAATACAAGAATATCATCAGCCATTTATCGTAATCTAATTCACTTAGGTCAACTCAGTTGGTTTCAAAAACATAATGAAACTTGGAGGTGGATTGGATGAAGCTAGTGTCGAGGTCGTATTTAGGGGGATATGGAGGATTAATCCATGCCCGAAATAGTTAACCATTACCCTAGGGCGTAGCATGGGGGACTATATTGCTCTACCCGAAATTTTTCAAGTACCTGTGCTAATCAAGGCATTTACGTTGAATCATGCTCAAAAAGGGGGTCCAACCAGTAGCGTAGCCACGGGGGGGGGTTGGAGATTTCACCCCTCCCCCGTTGAGCCTCAAATGACGTCATACATAATTGTAACGGGACAAAAATATGACAAACTTTCCTTAAAAATTGTTCAAAAAGCACTAAAATGGCCATTGTAGTATGCAAATTTTCATAAACTTTCCGGCAGAGCATGCCCTCGAACCCCCCTAGAGTCGTTTTTGACACTTAAGTTGCTTAAAAATAACTCTGCCGGAAAAAAATACGCTTGAAAAAAGTGACGAAAATTGATGCTCCCTCCCTCAAAAATTTTTTGATTACCTCCCTGACATGAACCATTTTCAAAAGGCTTATTCACGCTCGTATCCGGGTCTACACGTCTTTGCATTTAGTTAACATTCAACCTAATTCAACATTACATGTACCCCACCAAAACTTTCTGGATCCGCTCCTATATACAACGTATGCCCCCCCCCCCCTATTGCAAAATCCTGGCTACGCTAGTGGGTCCAACGAATACCTACATTTGCAATTTTAGAGGTCGATCATCAAACTTTATTTTGAGAGCGACCATGGAAGAACTCATTTACCTGTAGTAATTTTGCCCTACCTCCTCCACTAAATTTGCGTCTACTACGCCACCGCTAGAAGTACATATATTGGTAGCAAAATTTCAATCCGAAATATTTTTCTTCGACCTCGTTTTACCAAATTATAAAATAGCTAACTATTGCACCAACTATGTTCTTCAACCTTCTTTTCATCAAATTATAAAATAGCTTTAATTATTGAGCCAAATATGTATAAACAAACCTAAAATGGTCATGATATTTCAGACATTCTTTTTCTATTGGATCTGAGTTTGTTGAGATAACTGAAGATTCCGTCGTTGTAGTTACTGAAGCGGTTGTAGAAGGTTCCGGGAATGAGATTGGAGTCGTTACACCGGAAAGATCGTCATCTTCAACACCTGATAAAAATTTTAAAATTTAGAAAGTTACTTGAATGCAAAATTGGAACTTTTATGTTCAATCAATCAATCAAGTTTATTTCACCGTATACATTTAGAAAATTCGCATAGGCAGGAAACAGCGCAAGACCACAGGGGTCATCTAAGTCTGCTGCACCTACTACAGCAATACTTACAGTAAACATATTGGCTTTAACTTAGCATGACATAAAACGTTAAAAAAAAAGAACACACTACAAGACAGTACTGCCATAGCTGGGATTAAAAAAAAATAATGCAAATCATAAAATGAAAGATTACGCTATAAACCTATTCCCGACCACTACTTATAAATAAAGCAAAGTAAACGAAAAGTAGAAGTTATTCGTTAGTAGAAGTTATTCGTTCAACTAGCAAGATGCAATTACAAAAGGCACCATACGGTTGCAAAATTTGCTGTAAACTTCTGGAAAATCAAAAAACATGGACAAAAACAACAAGACGGAAAAATAATGTGGTTATTCATAGTTTAATATGTTTGAAAGCCTGTTAATTAGAAACTTTTCTATTTTTTGCCCAAAAGACTGGAACGATTTTTGTTTAAAGCTTACTTGGAGCATAAAAGTTCCATGCGGAGAATATGTATCCGCAACATGGAACATCGCGAAAAATCCGAGATGACAATAAGAAGAGATCGCGATTGGCGACAAAAAGTCGCTCGGAGTTCGGAAGAGGCACTCTTGAAGCGTATAGAACCATTTCTTGTGTCCAATCTAAAATTGTTATTGGAAAAAAATAAAACTATGTCGTAGTTTTGAAAAAATGTGACGCAGTTAAACAGTTGAACGCAGACTTACCACTATTGCATTCGCTGTTTGAAACTATCCATATTTTCTTTTCATTGAAGTAATACGAACAAAATGCTATCGGCATGGTAAATTCATCAGTAGGACTGAAAATACATGTCTACGTAATTTTGTGTATAAATAAATGAACATCACAAGCCTATTTCAAGTGAGATAGAAAAATGAGCTAAAACCTTATTAGATTTGTAGCATGAGCGTTAACTCGATTGTTCTTGCTGCATCCTTCTTCTTCACAGTAAATAAAACCAAAAAACTTGGAGAGAAAATTTATTTTACTTTGCAACGAAAGTAAATCAACTTTTGTCATGCTTAGCTCCGTCGTGCCCTGTCCAAAAACCTCGGGCTTTCTGCATCATAATTAAATTTGTGATGTCATAATCACGTTTTTCAAATGTGAAGCCGGCAAGTTTACTTGTGCCGTTAGGAAAGATTCTTAGCGGGGTTACCCCATCTTAGTGTGGTAGACAAACAGATGGCAACTCCTAAGCAAGCTCGTACAAAGCATTCAGTGGCGTACGCACGGGGATTGGGGGGTCAACCTTCCCCCCATTGACGATTGAAAAAAAACACTCTTTTGGGAACAATCCGCCTTTTTTATGCAGAGATTTCTGAAATTGCTGTCGTGTTTTTCTGTGCTATTCAACTTACTTTTTAATCTCGAAAAACTTTCGTTGTGATGCAATTAATTCCGGTAGTCAAACATTCTGGTAGGCTCCGCTATCTTGGTATTCTTGGAACAAAATGGATGCAACGCAGGCAGATGGTCCGCTTGCGATGTCATAATTTTGAGTTAACCAAACCAACCAGTTGGGGTTAACCAAAGACATTGCTATCGGCACGGGAGGTTTTGGGTTCAATGTCCGGGCCGGTACCGGCCGTTAGCTTAGTGGTTAAGCGCACAGACTATCGGTGCGGAAGGTCTGGGTCTTGATTCCCGGGCTGGTCAAATCAGCACAGTGTCGCCAACGGCTCGCCACCGCTGCAACGTTTCTGTGTTCCCCAGGCGCTAAGTCGCGGAGATGGGCCCCAGTGGCGTATGCAAGGGAGGGGGACCGGGAGTCAACCCTCTTCCTTGACGATTGCAGAAAAAATAATACCTTTCTTAATTTTGAAACGAACCGACTTTTCTTCGTGCATAGCTGGTCGAAATTGCTATTATGTTTCTTTTGTTCTGTCCAACTTTCTAATTTAACCTCGAGAAACTTTCATTACGATGCGTCGGATGCGATATGCAGCAATACCGGTAGTCCAGCTTTTCTGATGTGTTTTTGCTTGAACTGCATTTTTGTCATCAATGTTGCTGTGAAGCAGTTGGTAATTAAGCATAGGAAAGTCCTTAAATACGATGTCTCTGCTGAAGCTGGGGCTGATAAATCTTTTTTTAATTAAATTAAATCTTCACTGTAGCCTACTCGTTTCATTAAACTCGCTGTAGTAGCCGAAGCGTGATAGCGAGTGGCGGGGTCCGACCCCGCGTCTTAGCGCTTGGGCAACACAGGTCTGAAGAAACGTCACAGCGGTGGCGAGCCGTTGGCTACACCATGACCGATTTAACCGGCCTGGGAATTGAACCCTAAATCTTCCTCATGGATAGCGACAGCTTCAAAACTACGCTATAACAGCCCGGCTTGATGAAAAATTATTATAACGTTAAAAATCTAAATTGATACAGCGAGTGACGTCACATCATGATTTTACGTCATCACGATGTGACGTCACTGAACCCCCTCCCATTGAAAAATCCCGCGTACGCCACTGAGCGCATTGATCGCTTTTCTCGCGATAGGAGGACAAATATCCAATTAAATACTAAAAAAATACATCGAAAATTGGATGACGACGCAGACAGCCCATGGGCTTTTACCCACTTGAATTGGACGTGAGGACAAGGTGTAGGTCTACTGATGATGATCATATCTTCGTTTTTATCCTCCTATCACGAGAAAGCGGGGAAGGCGCTATGCGTAGGATGAATCCACACTCGCTTAGGAGTTGCCTTTGTTTCTAAGTTTTTCGGTTGAATTTCCTGTGACTTCTTTAATTTGCTGCTTGCCAGATTCCACCAAGCAGAGACAATCATCGTGAAGCATCTTATCCAAGGACGCAACAACGAGATTAGTTGGGAAGTTGAACCATTTAACTTGCGATCATGGTCGTCAAAAAACGACCCTACCCCCCAACCACTGCGCCACGCAGCCGACAAATATTCTGATAGAGGAGTAAACATGTTCAAAAACGGATGCTATATGTACAGCATATCATGATTGAAAACTACGGTTTTGATACCGGTACTTCTACGGATCCCATCGAAAGCAGTTTTTTCGGCATGCGACAGCCTACAGGGCAATCGGCAATTTTTTTGCGCCTGCTGTATGTGCGTTTGTTCCATTTTACAGGTTTTTAACCATCCGAAACCCCTGCTATTGAGACTGACATTATTATCGCGCATCGCGTTGTTGCCGGTCGCACACACAGTAGGTGAAAGCACTTGTGCAGACGCACAGATGATTAACCCACTTTTTGTATAAATGAAACGAATCAACTTCTCCATCATACGGACTTTCTGCATTCGGTATCCACGGCGAGGGAGGGTCTTCTGGAAGCATGTTAAAGTTATAAATGATCAGAGGAGTTTCTTCGAAGAAAAAGATGTTTATGCGTTGAAGTTGAGATTTTGAAGCTAAATATAAAACAAAATACGCACCTGTTAAAAGGCTGAGAAAATATCACCAGTTATCCGAAAAGGTAATCTTGTAATTTTTTGCGCTTATAAAAGCGAATCAAT
This sequence comes from Trididemnum miniatum, assembly GCA_964006365.1. Taxonomy (NCBI): domain Eukaryota; kingdom Metazoa; phylum Chordata; class Ascidiacea; order Aplousobranchia; family Didemnidae; genus Trididemnum; species Trididemnum miniatum. Next base: position 8,020,914 of record OZ023246.1, read on the forward strand.
GCGTTAGACTAGCCTAAAACTAACAACTCAATTATTGTTTCACAAATATTTTAATAATATTGCTTATGTATGTTTCCTTGATCTAGCCCAGGCCGGGGGTTTCTCAAACGGTGGGTTACCCTCAACTCTCTTAGGGGTGGACGAGATGTTCTACGAGGGAGCGCAAATATACACCAAAATTTATCTATCATATGCTTAAATATTTACTAAGCATAGGTTTATTTGCATTTTTTTTTGTATTGTAATTGCATATTTATCCTCCTATCACGAGAAAGCTATCAATGCGTTATACGAGCTCGCTTAGGAGTTGCCGGCCATCCGTCTACCACACCAAGATAAAGGAATCCCGCTAAGTGTCTTTCCCAACGGCACAACAAGTAAACTTGCCGGCTTGTTCATCACACTGTCCGTTTAATGCTGAGCGTCAAGCAGGGAAGCTGTGAATACCAATTTTAAAGTCATTGGTTTGACCCGACTCGGAATCAAACCCGAGTCTACAGCTTTAGAGGCGGACGCTCTTACCACTCGGCCATCTGAGTAGTTAAAGTTTAGAAAGATAAAGCTTTTTGAAAGAGAAGGGGGTGAATTTTCCTAGGGGTGACACAAGTCACAAAAGTTAGTGTGAGTACCACTGATCAAGCTTATACCTGAATTGTCTGTTGTCGTTGTTTCAATGATAGTTGTAGGATCACACCAGAAGCATGTCTTCGGACAGCGCGCTGTCATGAACCTATACAAAAGTCATTAAAAAAAAAAAAGAAATGCAGGCTAGTATTAGACATTGAAAAAATGGGAACTGATAATAGAGAGGAAGAGAAGCGGTTAATTGCATACATGTAAGCAGAGCCGGCGCTAAGGGGGGCTCTAGCCCCCCCCATTGCTTTGCCCATTTCATTGATTTGCCCAAGGCCTAGACATGCTTTGCCCTCCCAATGAATAAGCTTACTCTTTTGAGGAAAGCAGCTTTTGTGCTTAATTTCAAACTTTGGTCCCCCTGATAAACGCTTGGCCCCCCTAAGTCGACTGCTCTGGCGCCGGCTCTGCATGTAAGCCTATGTTAATTGATGGAGACATAATTACCTTGTCCACATGTTTAATTTTAGTGGGCATTAGACCCACAGTTTTTGATTCTAGTTTCTGCATCATAATCAATTTTTTGATATCGTAGTTTAAAAAAGTGATAATGACTACAAAACTTTGATTATGAGGCAGAATTAGAATCAGGAACTGCGGGCGTGAAGCCCATTAAAATTGGACACGTGGACAAGGTAAATTAGGGTTGCCATAGGCTACGTCCTCTTTTAGGAGGACATATCTTCCTTTTTAATAAAAAATACTTTGTTCTTCGAGGACATCAAAAAATGCCCAAATGGCCTCCCCTTCGGCATTTTGAACAGTAAAAACATGTTTGATTCTCATTTTTAGGAGAAACACGAAAATTTTAGCAAGTTTTAGCTGAGGGCTGGGCAAACTCCGGCCTGCGGACGTGAAGACCCTTTTTTTACTCTTCACTTGATTTTAGGTGGAAAATTAGACTTCTTCGGAAGTGATGACCTGTTTTTACCTGTCCTCCTTTTGGCACAGTGAAAATATGGTAATCCTAGGGTAAATGTGGGTCTAATAACTAACGGACGTTTACGTTTACCCAAAAAAGTTTGAATCTGGATCGCACGCATCCTGCAGTTCTCTCAATTGAGCACAAAAATCCAAATCATCAACGCAGCCTGTAAAAATAAAATGTGAGTCGCGATAAATGTGTAAACCAACCACACGAAAAGCGACATAGCGACATAATAACATACTTAGGCAGTAGTCCCAGGCACATTCACGAATTTCGATATTAACAATCTGACTGGTGATCATCCTCTCTCTTGTTTGAATTCCCAGAGCTCTTCTGTTCAAAATGCAGACGTTATTTGTACATGGAAATTACGCTTCAGTGATACCGCTTTGAGAGAAAAAAAAGGTGTAAAAATGCATGGTGCATCATTGGAAGACTTGCTTCTTTCTTCAAAGACTAACAGACACATTACGCTACTATTACCGAATCGACGCAGAAAAGTCCGTCTTGAAAATTAAACGACCAAACGTGAGACCGGGCATTTGCTAACTTGTTCTCTCTTAAAATTAATTTATTCGTTATGCAAAAAGCGTTATTCTCAATCCGCAGCAAACTTGAATCCAAAAACCTCACCGGCAGCAACTGTAACCGCTCCATTCGCTTCCACCAAGTCCCGCAATCTTCTTCACTTGATTGGTGGACCCATAGGGAAGAGAGAGTAGCGTTTGAAACGTTTTAGGAAACGCCTATTAATAATAGAACGTAAACTATCGCTTAAAACAGCTGCGTTTACCGATTCGCGGCTGGCAACAAGCGATTATTATAATGAAAGTAACTGTAGAAGGATATTGCTAGTTTTCACGTGATCGGTGAACAGTAAAATCAAACAAGGTGCGAAAAATTTTTGTCGCGTGCCGTGTGTCGCGCATCGGTAAACGCTCCTTTGGCTAGTAATAAAATATTTCCAATAGCAAAGCAATGCAAAATTTCCAAAATTTACTCGTTTCGCAGCAGCAAGTATAAAATCTGTCTTTTTACGTGAATTCGGCTAGCGATATGTTTAAAATTGTAAATTGAAATTAAGGCCGTTTACAACTTTCCAAGAATCGAAAGAGCAGTTTGTGTTATAGCTACTCCTGAAACTTGTAGTTGATAAATTTGCCGTTGTGCTAAAACAGAGAATAGATTTACGAGCACTGCACGACTTACATAATTTAAAGCGTATAAAATCGAATTAAATTAAATCTTACCGATGCGAAGCTGTAGTCAAGTAAAAATGCAATTAAAAGATTTAGAGTCAAAGCAACAATTGACTTCATCGCAAAATTCTGAAATGCAGTTTTTCAACGAACACTAAGCCTACTTAATTCAGGTTACTGAAACAGCATTAAGAATAATGAAAAATAGGCTAAGCGTTTAGATAAATCCATTTTTATCCTGTGGTTAGAAGCTTTCTCTTTGGAGCTGGAAAAGCGGATTTGTTACTTTGTAGGGTCACGCTGAAGACTTAAAAAAAGGTAAATACATTGATGCTAATTACACACTTTTACTGCAGCAGTTTACCGGGTTTCAGATGCCTGCTTGCTTTGCAACAACAACAACACAAATTTATTTATTTCACCATATCTGTGATTGATTAAGCAAAGCATTTGAGAACAACCACGCCGGTCAACCCAGTTTTTGCTTTATCTTCTCCTGAGGATCTCATCTTCTGCTGATATCTCATCTAATCCTCGGATTTAGTGGCAAATACATGCTCAATAAAAAAAAATTGTTTCACTTCCTGAAACTTTCATAAAAATTATAAATATACTTAGAACAACAACACCGGTCAATTGATCGGTAACTAAAAGATACTGATAAACCGCAAGCAGTGGTTGCAGAAGTTTTATTACTGCGTTATATCATTAGCACAAAACAAAATTTCAAAAAAACCGTAACATTCAAGACATCATATTTTAGTCTTGAACTGAAAAACAAAATTTGTACACCAATTTGGAACATGACCCACACACATGCGTTGTGCAGTTGCTGCACTGGCTCCGTGTTTTATTCTTCTGACAATATCCGCAAGCGGTTCTTTTACCAGCAGGTAATGCAGCTGCAGCTATTCCTTTCCTTGTGGAAGCCTGTTGTGCGAATTGTAAGGGCTGACTTGCAGCGGCTCGTTTGTGTCGTCCTGCGGTACAGAATATTTCTCCTAATTGTATTAGAAAATGACGCCTGTTGCTGCGCGTCATGCCTATATCTCTGGCTATCGCAAATGAGTCCAAAGATATGATGTCCAAAAGACTAAAAAAAGCTGCTAAAGGCCATCGCCTAGAAGCAGCTTTAGTGCTGTAACATTGCGGCATTTCGTCAGCAGTATCAACGCCACCTTTGGTATAGCGTAATAATGTAGCATCGCTTCTGGCTTCTTGGAGTCGCTGTCGTCTAGAACTGGAGTAGTGTGCCAGGAGGAGAGCAAGAATACATCTTTCTTTGCTTAGCCTTGTAATATAAAATCATAATACCACCCTTCTGCGTGAAGAGGAAGCGTGAGGTATACAGAGGCTGCTGTCGAATGTCAATATGTAAATTGAGAGATATTTCCCTCTTGTTCTTGCGTAGTGTACCCACCATTGTAATATTTTGTTGCATCAGATTTTCAGCTACTCTCAATGACGTGAAGTAGTTGTCAGTTGCAACGTTTTGCCCTGTTTTTTATGGCTACATCAGACTCATTACCACATGTTCTTCAACGCCCACCTGTGGCCGATCTTCCTTACCCACATACGGCATAGCTCGCAGAAACTGGAAGTTTTTACATCACACAGCATCCAAAACTTGATGCCAAATTTTGCAGTTTTTTTGGCATTTATTGGATAAAACCGCACCTTGACCTAAAAGGAAATAATTGCTCATCAATTGTGACTTTGCCATGGGGGAAAAAAGTCAAAAAACTTTTTTGAAGGTTGTTCATTACTGTTTCCCACAAGTCTCTGATAGGGGCATGTTTGTCATTTTCTCGTCTTCTTGCTCTCGTGCGTTTGTATTCAAATCGAATATATCGTAGTATGTCTACAAACTTGTTTCTTGTCTTTATTACCCTAAAAATTGGACGCCAGTGGTTAGAATTGCAGAAACTGCAGAGTGGCTCGTCTCTATTTTTGATTACATCACGAATAATGCAGAGATTAATCATATGAATGCATAAAGTTCTTGAATTGAAGTTTGAAACTCTTTATCTCCTTGTAGCGTTTCTTCGTTCTAATGTTCGATTTTGAATCATTGAAAATGAGTGGTGTCCCAGCAGCTCTAAAAAATACGTCCTACGTCGTGTAAAAACGGGCTCGAATAAACTGCTTTGTACCTTTTTGGTGATGAAAAATACTTCGTGCTCTAACTTTTGCACTAGCCAAGTTCGAGATATCCATACAAGTAGCATCTTTGCTGACAGCTGTGTCTATCGATGAGGAGCTGGGCTCTAAATAATACGTAAAAAAGTAACTTGCAGCTTATCAATTACGCAAACAGGAAAAAAAATTAGCTTCTTCGTTGTTGCTACGATCTGATGTTTGTTTTTTTGATTGACCTTCATCTAAATCGCTACCTATAACATCATGTACTGGGCCACTGCCAGTGTTTACAATACATTAATTCTTCAAAATCTTCCTCATCGCTGTTTATATCATTGAAGAGAATTCGATATGCATCAGCTTCAGCGATAGATTGGTCATTGCGCCCAGATATTTTAGAGAATACAGTTCGTCACATTACAGAAAATTAAAACCACCAGCAAAATCACGGAATAACACTTCACTAGTAGAGGTCAGCGATGGCGGAAGCATTTCTAAAGTGAACGGGGGGCCCAAAACCAACGATCAGATTTTCTTCACCTACAACCAGGGCCGGTAGTGGCGTAGCGAGAAATTTTAAAAGGGGGGCATAATTTCTCCATTTTTTCCAGCGTATTTTTTCGGCAGAACTAATTTGAAGCTGATTAAAAAGCAAGAAAAGCTCTAGGGAGGTCCGGTTGCATGCTGCCCCGGAAAATTTTTGAAAATTTACATGCTGTAATGGCTATTTTAGTGCTTTTTGAATAATTTTTAGGCTAATTGTGTTTAAATTGTTGAACTTTAATTCTGAGTGCTTCGCCAAATATGATACATTTTGTTCGCACATATTTAATAATATACTTCCTTAACGCGTAAAGCTTATAGCTATCGAAGAGGTTTGAAATTACAGAAAATTTGTATGCATCAAAAATATTTTTGAAAATGGCTGGTGGGAGGATGCATATTCCTCAACCGACCCCTCTGGATTCGCTTCTGGCCATAAGCTACAGAAACCATCAAAAGAATCTGACATGCTTCAGTCATTAGTATTGTTCAAGTGTACCAAAAGGCAGAGTCAAATGGGGGGGGGGGGGAGCATGGCACATTGGCACCGCTCCTAAATACGCTCCTGAGGACCGTATTTAGACAATGAGAGGCCCTAGGCTATTTGATCAGAAGGATTGGAAGAGCAAAAACAGGTCTTCACGTCCTCAGATGTCCCTGTTTTCACTGAAAATATCGGTATAGTGAAGAGCAAAAAAAAAAGGTATACACGTCCTCAGATGTTCTGTTTTCCGCTGAAAGTATCGGTGAAGAGAAAAAAAGGTCTTCATTGTTCGTGATGAGGCCCCCCCATTTTCTCCGATTCTAGGTTTTAGCCTGCTTAGCCTATACGCAAGGTTATCACCGGTCCACACCAAAAAATAAGCACGCTGCTGTTGCGAGGACGAAATAGCAGACTACCAAAACGTCCGCAGATACCTATCTTTTCCGTTAGAAATTGATGAAGACCAAAAAAAAGGTTTTCACGTCCGCACATTCCTATTTTTCCCGTGGTTCAACAACTTTTGAAGTGAACATCATGACATGATTAAGGAACGCTTTTGTTGTTTTCCAGTCTAGCTTTGTAGCCCTCTGAAAACAGTCCCGTGGTGGCCCAAGGCCCTCAAGTTTGGGAACCACTGGATTGAGAAATTCAAACAAATTTCAAAACGCTGAAATTAACTAAGGAACAAAAAATAAACATATTTTTCTTCCATTTTTCGTTCATTTAAAGAAAAAAGCATTTGAACTAAGACATGAAGCACGAGATTCAAAAATAAGCACGTTTAATAAGCACATTCACGTTTTGTAAGACATTGCCCTTGAAAATAAACACAAATCTTAGAAATAGGCCTAAGCACGAAATGGTAACCCTGCCTATACGTAAATCCGGCCTATGCCTACAATCCATATTTAGCCTGTCCTCATGTGACATGTCCAATTTATGTGGGCTTCAGACCCACTGTTCTTGCTTCTAGTTTCTGTTCCCCCGCCCCACAAACAAAATTTTAAAGAAAACATCTCTGGGTATAGACCTAAGCTCTTTTCTGGGTTTTAATTTTGATGGTAGGCCTATTAAGTTTCAAATACATTCGTGCAGAGACAACATTGTAGAAATATACCAGTAAATTAGCCCCCCCAGGGTCCACCCTAAAAAAAAAGTGGGGGGCAGGTCCCCCCCCCGGTTCCGCCACCAATGGTGGAGGTGTATCCTGTAAATTAACGCGTGTTTTTCTGCTGCTGAAATCGGTCGTAGCCTATACTCACAATCAGAGATGGGCATTTATCGCGATAATTTATCGGCGATAGTTATCGGCGATAACTTTTTATCGATTATCGTTATCGCTCAAAATAGTTTGGATTTATCGATTACCGTTATCGCTTTTGTTGAATATTTCGTTATCGCCGATAAATTATCGCGATAAACGATTTTTTATGCACGCAGAGTTTAAACTTCAAAGTTAGTGAGTTGGCGCTATGGAAAAAACACGGTGTCCATTAAGACTTGTTGTACTTTTTAAAAATTATTTCTTCGTTTGGCTTAATTTCACGGCAGGGTCCGTGAACTGCTCTCTTTTCTTGAAAAATTTAGAAAAAACATTTTTGCAATTCGACTTACAAAAAAAAACTTCGTCAAACACATCGAAAATTTACCGCAATATTTATCGGAAAAATTTATCGACGATAATTTATCGATTATCGATATCGCTTTAAAAAATTGAAATTTATCGATTATCGGTATCGCCCAGGGCTTTTTTGAAGTTATCGATTATCGTTATCGCTTTAGTACAGAAAGGTTTATCGTGCCCATCACTGCTGACAATACAAGACTGACGACATCTTCCAGTTTGAGCATGCTGTAAAATAGGCTATAAAATTCAGCTTTTGGTTTTTCACTTTTTCGGTGCGCAGAGAGAAAACGTCACTTTTGCGCTTCTCTCTCATAGAACGATAGGGATAACACAATTTGAGAGGTATTAACAAAATATTCAACTGATTCACTGCGCCACATGCAATTACGTACTTCCCAAACGTCTGCAAAGCACAGTAAAGCAGGTCACCTGTCAATTGACCGGTGCAGTTGTTCTAGGTGTAACAATTTTCTGGTAGTTGTAGGGTTATTAAACAATAACAATGGTCAAGAAGCGTCAAAAAATCACGAGATTTTCAAGTCGAAGTGCCCTCTAACTAGACTACATACATAGTGTACAAGGACCAGCCAAACTAAGTGCTCGAAAATCAAACGACGGCTGGGTTATGTTTTTATAAAATAACTACAGCAAAATACGAGCTAAGCCACAGAGACGAAATCGGCAAACTCATGTCACACATCAGCAGCAAGTATCAGGTCCAATATTTTAGAGCAACGATCCATTTCATTCAACGGAAAAAGTTTTGCGGCAATCGTCACTTAATTTCTGCTACTATAGTACCGTGTTTTTTTATGGTATACCTTAACGGCGGTCGCATCTGACCTGGCTAAGAACTAATACGTTTATTTATTTTTTAATTGAGTGCGTATTTATCCTCCCATCACCAGGTAGCGATCAAAGCGCCATAACGAACTCGCTTAGGAATTGTCGACCACCTGACAACCACACCAAGGTAGGGGAATCCCGCTGAGTGCATTTCCCAACGGCACAGCAATTAAACTTGCCGGCTTGTTCTCCACTCTGTTTTTTTAATAAAATCTCACTTGAGATCGACGATGGGAGAAAACAGGTTGTCTGCGCTAGCAATACTGTCCATTGAAAGTGATTTAGTCGAGTCACTATCTTTTGGCGATATAACTTCTGAGTTTGTTTCAATGAAACCTTGACGTATATAATTTTGAACTTTTGATAAGTATTAAACAAACACTGCTTTAGTTCTTTTGTTGTGTGGAACTTTAAACAGCTCTATGATGGTGTTAAGGGCGACATTTCGTGCAAAAATCCTAGAGCGGCATACTGCGTTGCTACGCCACTGCACCTTGATATCTTTCACACACACAGTAGATGGACAACTTCCATTTTAAAAAGGCTAAAATAGGTCTCAAAAAATTAAATGCGACCCTACCAACTTTGGGTATTACCGGTAAGGAAACTCTTACGTGGTCAAATCTTCTACCTTTCTGATTCTTCTGCGTTTTAAATGCTGGCTTAAGCTAAATCTCGAAGTAAAACCTTTTTCGCGTTTTCATCACAATGCCTTCCGGCAGGCTATATAATTTTGCGATAATTGCCCCAACTCAATAAAATTTTGAGATAGGCGTAGCCATTCGCACACAAAGGAAAGGGAGTGGGGGCAAACGTACCGGTACCCTAGATGTAGGATTTCCGATACAAAGTGGTTTGCTATTTCAAAATAACCAAGAATGTTGTAAGGTTATCAACCGACAAAATTAAGTTTTTTTTATTTTCTGGAGAGGGTAAAGCAAAGGGAGAGACGTGTAAGAACGAAATTGCATTTGCTTAAATATGCTGATGATTCCAAGCTGTAAGGCCGCTTTTTTCAGCTACCGATTTCATCGCCATTATCATATCGAGGCCGCAATGGCTAAACCAGGGGTGGGCGAAGTGCGGCCCGCGGGCAATTACAGAAAATGTTAACTCCGATCGTGAATCAAGCTGAAGACTTTTTTTTCTTAGCTCTCCGCTGAATGTCAGTGAAAAGGATTGTGCCGCCGTGAAGACCTATTTTTTGCTCTTCACCGATTTTCAGTGGTGGAAGCAGTACATTTACCGTTGTGTTGATCTTTTCTCGCTCTTCCAACCACTGCAGCCTTCGGCTTCAAAATTTTTTCAAATGCGTTTCTTCGTGTGAACATTATTGCTTACCCCTAGGCTAAACCATAACCTTGTCACTGCCGCATTAATATAATTACCAGCCGTTAGCCAAGTAGCCGACTTTGGGCCGAATTATTTTTTGTAAAACTTTTAAAACACACATGCTCATTCAATGCAAAGGCTATAGGTTTTATTTCGCTTGATAGTAGGTACACTTCGCTACTACAGTGTGTACACATACAATCTATGTAACTAACACTTCGAGAAAAAACTAATAACAATATTGTAATAAGCTCACCTATCAAGATCAACATCGTGTAATATAGCAATGTTATGTGTAAATTGAAGCCAAGCAAAAGTAAAAAACTTATTAATGATACAGCTAGTTGCACGACATTGGGTTGACAAAATAGCGTTTTCGGGCAACAATTACTTTTTAAGGCATGATAATAATATAAAAAGCAGTGAAAAAGCATCAATTCTCAACGAACTGTATAATTTCATTACAAAACAGTCAGCAAGAAGTAGTATTTACCAAACAAGCAAAAGTACAACGGGCAATGTAGTAGTATACGGATTTAATGCAAAATGATACCATGATTGAAATTTTTCGAGCAAAATCAACGAAAAAAAATGCAACTTGCAATCAAAAACAAACCTCCATCAAAAAATACCCTTTGAACGATTCGTTTAGTCGATGACGTAACAATAACGTCGCGAAAAGAGTTCTTAAAGTAGTTCAAACTGATCCACTCGTTGTTGCGTGTTTCCGGAGCGAATTTGTTTGAGGGTTTTGTATTTATCTCTACCGGCTTTCACGTTTTCAGTGTGGAGCACATCTAATTGTGTAGCTTGAACATTGCTGTCTCGCAGATCACCAAGTTGTTTCTTCAAATTCTACAAAAAGTAGGTTAAAACAGCTTATACAGAAAATTGTGAAGTAAAACCAAACATTTACTATATCACGGTATCACGCCAAAGTGTGTCACGAGTGGTGGGGCTCATTTCCGCGGCATAGCGCATGGGCAAGAAAGCTGCGAATCTCGAAGAAACGTCGCAGCGGTGACAAGCCATTGGCGACACTGTGTCAGATTTGAACGGGCTTGAGATCGAACCCCAGGTCTTCCACAGCCCCGCAATGACAGAGAAGTCGGCACAGCAGAAGTGAAATTGCAAATTATTTTCTGACGGAGGAAATTTATTCTAGTAGTGACGAGGAAGCTACATACGCGCTTGCCATGAGTTGTGAGCTATCTGTCCAACACTTTCCGCTAAGTGCTTTTCCCAACGACACATTGCAAGAAGTGTCTTCTCCACACTGTCTCTTTAATGGCGCCAAATAGGGAAGCTAGGAATACTTAATAACTTATCATACTAAATGTGATGCAACAAGAAAACACCCCAACCTCCAACTGCTTTTGCAGAGCCTTGTTTTTTTCCGATTCTGTTAAGCGGTTTTCCTCATCTCTGTCTTTCTCCCCTGCATTGTGCTGCAGTTCACTTTCAGCTTCCTGATCGTCAACAGCGTTCTAAGAGGAAAATGCACAATGTTACACTCTTTAGCAGCAATGATATTAGCCACAAGGACTAAGTTATCATCATATAATGTAGTTTGCCGTGTAAAGTTTGTCAGTTTAAGTCAACCAGACCTTCATACAAAATAGGACCCATTTTGAAATACCGCAGAGTGGACCTATTAAAGGAAAACTGAAGTGTAGAATTATTTTTTTATTAAAGGTTTCAAAAACGCGAGGAGTTTAAAACTGACAGCAAAAGCTTTTAAATGTATTTAGTCAATGAAAAACAGGCGTTCGAAGTTTAAGCTGATGACGTATTTAAGTTTTATTTACGCATTGAAGCGTGCAAAAGTTACAACAGTTATGCTTCGTGGCAACTGCAGTCAAGGCGTTTGACTTTGATCAAAGAAAGCCAATTGGGTTGACGAGCATTGCCGCCGTAGCGCTTGCACGCTTCCATGCGTAAATATAACCTACGCAGTAAGCACGTCATCAGCATAAACTTCGAACGCCTACTTTTGGCTAACTAAATACTTTAAAAAATTTTTGCAGTCAGTTTTGAATTCGTCCTATTTTTTTTGCCCAGAGTGAAAAATAATTTTACACTTCAGTTCCCCTTCAAGTCAACAAGTCCTTCGGATCAAGATAGATCCTATTTGAAAATAGACCTATGATATGACTGAGGTTGTTTTTAAAATATACTGAACTGAAAATTCAACAGTAATCGTGAGGGAGACTGCGAAGTGCGCTTGCGCTCTTCGAGTCAGCAGCCACCCGGTATTAATGTCAAATGCGATCGGCTCCTGACGTGAATCAAACCCGTCACGTAGAATCTGTAACCTGGGCGCAGTACCGCTAAGCCATGTCGCTGACCAATTGATTCTACATACAGCAAACGCTTCCATATTCTGCATCTTTTCCTCCACATGCTCAATGACAGGTTCTCTCTGCTTCTCATGAAGTTCACGGAGTTCCAACTCCTTTTCCTGGATCGCTCTCTCCGCTTCTTCCGCCTAAAGTTCAGGCTCAAGTAAAAGCGATCGGTCAAATTACATAAAATCCCTAAAGAAAACATAAAGCCACAGTAAATCTTAACGTGGATGTTTCGACAACGTATATTCAGCTGCCATCATCAGCAGTGTAAACAAGGCAGTACAAATCTGAAACGTCCAGATACATTTGCTGTGGCTTTATTGACTGCATAAAATCGGCTTGAATAATTTCAGCACAATCGAGGAGTGTCTTGCTGTTGAGACATTACAAAATTTGCTGCTGATATTACATCCTGGTGCAAAAAAATCGTAGTGGCGTAGCAGTACCACTTGAATTACCATCATTTCAGGAAGAAACATCATCAAAATGTTTTTGTTACGACTTCAAGTTGATTTTAACAAAAGACGATTTGCGCGCTAGAAATCGCATAAACTAAGGGATTAGAAAAAAAAAAGTGAAAAAACCGGACAGCCTACTATCCAAGCTAGACTCAATCCAGACTGCAAAGACTCTTAGTTACATTGCTCATCCTGAGCATTTAAACTTTTTTTTTTTTTTAGGCTGCTCCCTCCCTATAGACGACCAGTTACAAACAACGAAGTCCACTAAAAAGGCCCATAACTTTTAACCCACAACTAAGTTACCGGCAGCCTAACTACATCACTACAGGCTCTCAGGGGCAAGCCACTCATTTGCAGCTGCAGTCGCGTTTCGACCTTACTATAGTAGTAGGGTGTTAACTTTTTTCACTTTTTTTGAATTTGCTCGAGTTTATATGATTTACAGGGTACATATCATCACAGAAACTCGATACAAAAAATCTTTTTTAAATATAGATGTCTCGATACCCTGGGGGGGCGCAAAGCCAACTTTTGACGTAACTCGAAAACTACTGCAGATAGAAAGTCGAGTTTGGTGTCAAACGATGCAGAACACCTGATTTCCTATCTGCTCTCAGTACATTTTTATTGCCTATCTGCAACAGAAAAAATGTTATGAGCAAAAAACTAAACTTACGAACCACGACTATCATGATATTACCAATTCACCATGCTTTTGCAAGAGTTTCAAGAAATTAAGTTTTTGACATTCGAGCAAGAGTAGGGTTGATTGTGTGTAGTTGATAAGTGAGCAGGAGAGTCGAGAATCAAGATGAGCACAAAAGAACTGATGAAGGAATGTGAGTTTGCGCAGAAAATGAAGGAACATATTTTACCGAATAAAAAGGTTATTGGGCACTATTTTATGTCTAAAATTTGCTAATGGTTACCAAAAAAGAATACTTAAAGAGACCACCGTAACAGCTCAGATGACCGAGTGGTAAGAGCGTCTGTCTCTTGAGCTGCAGACTCGCGTTTGATTCCGAGTCGGGTCAAACCAATGACTTTAAAATTGGTATTCACAGCTTCCCTGCTTGACGCTCAGCAGTAATGAGACAGTGTGGAAAACAAACCGGCAAGTTTACTTGTTGTACAGTTGGGAAAGACACTTAGCGGGATTCCCCCATCTTGGTGTGGCAGACAGATGGCCGGCAACTCCTAAGCGAGCTCGTATAGCGCATTGATCGCTTTCTCGTGATAGGAGGATAAATATGCAACTAACTAACTAACTTATCTTTGCAAGATAGAAGCATTAAGAACTATTCAGAATTTATGGAGCAAGAGCAGCTTGCCGACAATTGATCAAAAGTCTGTCGAAACAAAATTGAAGAACTAGATTACTGATTATGCGAAGGCTAACACTAAACAAGATGAAATACCAAAATTAGAATTGGTTAATTTGATATTTGCTCATACAAGTGTCTTTATCAAAACCCTCTAGGACAATACGGAAAGATCAGTTGCAGCTGTGCTGCGAGTTACAGGATCCCGTCTTCAGATAAGATCTAGTATGACCGATGGCTGTTACCAAAGTTTTATTAATGTTTACTACTTACCCGTAGAGTTGTAGCTTTTGAGAGACTAAAAAGGTTGTCGTAAGATAAGTTTGGGTCAGCGAGATTGGTTAGGTGCAGTGCGTTACTAGACTGCAGCTGCCAATACTGAAAGAAAGAAATCGCTCCTCAACTTCCATCTAAATCTCTGCCGCGATCGACGTCATTTTTAGGTAGATCACAAGTTTTGTAAACCTATTCTCTACATTAACCTACGAAATTGAGACCTTGAGATTGAAAGGCGATGAATATGGTTTGTACGCACCTCCCCCCGAAAATCAACAAGCTCTACAAGAAAAAGTTTCTCACTTATTGACGAAAGCTAACTGCAAAGATGCTAATGAAATAGATGTTAGCATTACACAGCAGCAAGTGGTGGTCAATAACATGGCAAAAGCGTTAGGATTTCGAAAAGAAGTGAGCAGCACAGCTGCTCTCAAAGCTCGAAAAAGACATAGGTGAGCTTCCATGGGTTCTGGGCCCATCAGCGCGACTGTAAAATAGTTGGTCACTTCGCGCGTACACCTTATTTTTAGATAGGCAGTAATCAAAGAAATAGATCACCAAATTTTTACATTTTTAAGCGTATTTTTTTCTGGCCAAGTTAATTTGAAGCAAATTGTGGAACAAAAATACAGCTCTAGGGGGGTCCGGGAGCATACTTCCCGAATAATTTTTGAAAATGTAAATGCTGTTATGGCCATTTTAGTGCTTTTCGAGCAATTTTTACGACAAATTTTTCTTAATTTTTTTCACCCCTAACCCAATGTCTTTCACCAAATATGATACATTTTTTGCTCATCTTCGATTTATACCAGCTTAAGGCGTAAGGATCACTGTTATCAGAGAAGTTCAAAAAAATGGAAAAATTGTAAATTGTATTGATCAAAAATATTGTTGAAAATGTTGGGTGGGGGGGAATGCATGCCCACACCCCCCTCCGATCCGACCCTGGTTATAACTTATAATTCAAAAACTTAGTGCAAACCTTAGCCAACAGTGAAGTATGCTTTGTTGCTCATGAAATCTCTTTATTCAATGAAACAAATCTGACAAAACATAAATTCCACACAGAAATACTAATTTGCAACAACTCTATGCCTTTTTTGTGTACACTAATCCTGATCTTCGCCGAACCCTTGCTACAGCCTTTGGTTTGGGTTCAATGAAAGGAAGTGGTTAATAGGGGGTTTCGGTTTACGTTCCGATTCGGTTCGACGCCCTGATTTTAAGTTTTTCAATAAAAGTAACGAAAGTCCGTAATAGAGTTGCATTTAGAAAAAAAAAAAAAAAAGAAATTGGTATATTTATTTTTGCTAAATCACGCTTTTTGCTCGTAACATTTTTTCTGTTGCAGATAGGAAATAAAAATGTACTGAGAACAGATAGGAAATCAGGTGTTCTGCATCGTTTGACACCAAACTGACTTTCTATCCGCTGTAGTTTTCGAGTTACGTCAAAAGTTGGCTTTGCGCCCCCTGAAAAATCTTTGCGGCCCCCCCAGGATATCAAAACATCAATATTTCAAAAACATTTTTTGCATCGAGTTTCTGTGATGATTTGTATCTTGTAAATCATATAAATTCGTGCAAATTCAAAAAAAAGTGAAAAAAGTTAACACCCTACAGTACTGTAATCTACGATTACCATTTCGCTTTTCACCTAGGTTATCGATTAATTCCTTCATTGTTCAGAATTTACAAACAGTACAAAATAAAGCAAAATCATAAGTTTGTTTCACCTTCAGTTTCCACTCTTCACTTTCTCTGGCTTTCTGCTGTTCCACCAGCCGCAGATCCTCCAGTTCCTGGAGTTTGCTTCTCACTTCTTCTTCCATCGCAGCCTTTTCCATTTCATTCAAACTTGCTTGCTGCAAAATGAAGACTAATCATGGAAACATAGCAAAAAAGATTAGCAGGGATATACTGCAATATCAAAACAATAAGTGCCTTTGCTTTGAAACAAGGCCAATGTTCTTTGTTAATAATACCTATCCCTACCACCTGAACATGATGATTGATATAATCCTTCATACTATCACAAATGCTTATGTCAGAAATAGCTACCAGCATTTTCACGGATTTCGAGGAGCCATTGCAAGAAGCTCGAGCGTAGTGTATGTAGCTTGTTCAGTTAGAGATCAGAGCCTAACCATCGAAAGACCGCTCGAGATTGTTCGTTGCTTAACAATACAGGCTGTCCAGGCAGCTATTGACAATAAAATGAAAAAAAATGACATATTTATCAAAAATAATGAAAAAACGACATATTAAGTCCAATTAACAATTTTCCGCAAAATCAAGTGAAGACCAAAAAAGAAAAAGAAAGGCATCATCTCCGCAGAGGTCCGATTTTCTGCAAAATCAAGTGAAGACTAAAAAAAAGAAGTCACGTCCGCAAATGTCCAATTTCCCACGCAATATCGGGTGAAAAATTTGAAAAAAGGTCATCACGTCCACAGATGTCCAATTTTTCGAGAAAAATCCAGCAAAATCAATCAAAAAAAATGAAAACTGACCCAAAAAATGAAAAAAAAATGACGAGGCACGAAAAAATGAAAAAAAAAATGAGACTGGACAACCTGAGCAATACTTTGTTCAAAAAATACACTTAGCGGCTATAGCTACATTCATACGGAGCTGTAACCAATCGTAAGTAAAGAGCAGCAGTAAAAAAAACTGAGAAGTAATGGCTTTTTCAAAAATTCGATAACATTATTCTACCTCTTGCAGTAACCTCGCTTCTTCTTCCGCCTTAATCCGCTGTTCTTCAATTTCTTTCCGTTCTTTTTCCGCTCGAGCTTTATCCTCGGCAAGTCGCTGAGCGGCAGCTTGCTTGTCAGCAAGCTCTGCAAAACAAAGCATTTAAACAAATACCCATTGCCCAATCATTTATAAAATAAAAATAAAAAAGGGTTGTTATAACGTTTAAAAGCACTTTTCGACCAGTGCAGATTAGTATACGTAGTCCAACTGGACCATGGTCCCAGCGATCGTACAAATGGCTTTTAAGTGCAATGGTTTTGCACAATAACCCCTCTAACTTGGTTTATGGTACTCGAATTTAGACTGCGTGAGAAGTGAAAAGATAATGATTTTTTTCTGTCTTTTAAATCACAGCATCCAGTTCACACCATGTCAGGCATTTAAGTCTAAAAACTGAGCTAGAAATTATAATAACACCTGTACACGTACCGCAGTTAAAAATACGTTCGAAACCATTCCCAATGCAACTAATTTCCGAGAAAAAAATTAGCGGCCAGGAGCAGCTATGTACGGAGGCAACGAGAAACCCCACATCTTACAATATTAATACGCATAAAAAGATGTGCGATTTCAATCCAATTAAAGTAACTGAGATATGAGATCATGAAATGACAGGATAACTGCTGACCTATATACAACTAGCAACTTTTGACACAGAGGGCATTGCGCCTTTTTAGACAACACACAAATAAATATAGGACGAAAAACGTTACCACGCTGATATTGCGCGTTCTCTTGTTGATATTTCTCCATTTTTTGAAGCAACTCCTGAGTTCTTTTTTCTGCCAGAGCCTTCTCTCTCTCCATTTTCTCTCTCATTTCTCGTTCACGGTCAAGTGCTTGTCTATAAAAATTATCACGAAGAGTCAAAACTTGCTCAAAATGATCTACACATAAATAAGAGATTATGACAGGCCTTCTAAATGCTAACCATGATATCTCTAAGGTGTTTAATGTTTATATATAGATTTACATCGGCTTTACTTATTTCATAAATTAAAAAGTTGGGTTAATAGTGACCTTATTTTGATTTTAAATGCTGTTAACTCAATTTGGTGCCATTGTGTCAAAGGATCTTGAGTTTGTAAATAAACACAAAAACGAGAAACATACAGCGGACATTACGATATTTCATAGCCATTAACTGAAAAAAGGAGGCCAGCTTAAAAAGCACACACGCATAAAGCAGTTGAACCATCAGTTCGGTACTTCACATATACTTCTATGAAATAAACAGCGAAACTTACACACAAAACAATAATTACGTATGCACTATGATGCAACCTTTGAAGTTCTACAGTACTAGCAGTTATTGTTAGGTCACGAAAAGCAATATTGTAGGCTGTTCAGATTATTCAACGACAAGATCTAACCACCGTCATTAGCAATGAATATATTCGTAGGTGCATTTGTTTTGGAGCAACAAACGAAGCTGAACAGAATATGCGCCAAAAAGCCCAAGGGTAAACTTAAAATAATCTTCGGTAACGCATGAAAATACGTTAAAAGTTCTCGAATTTTCATAAATTTTTTGCAAAATTTTAAGATTTTGAAGTGGGTCTTGCATTTACTCTATTTCCAATAAAATCACGAACGTCAAATCATTACACATTACGTCACAAACTTCGAAAGCAAATTATCTGACAAGGCTTAGATAAGGAAATAATTCAATTATATGCACAGCAGGAGAAATGGAACCTTTCTACAAGATAGAATTTATGTAATGCCGTCAAATGACACACAAAATATTGTAATTAGATAACTTTAACGGAATTATTTGTTTGCACAGTAGTTAGTATCTTCCTCGTAATAAGCGTTGCAACGCTGTCATGTAACGATTTTCGAGCTAGCGACAGTGCTGCAGATTACGTGAGCATGACGTCACATCTTAGACTGAATATTAACACAGACGAATTTCTAGACAAACTAGACAAATTTTGTTCTAAAATATTAGCAGCTCACATAACTGCATCCATAAATCAAAGCGAAAATTGCAAAGCAGTACAAGCCAACCGTGGATTTGTCGCTTTAAGTCAACGTTCAAAGCAAAATTAACGCAAAATCACCTACAGCAGCAAAAATAATTGTCATAGCTGCTAGCCACAAATTTACATGGTTCCCTAATCTACTCATCTGCTTAAGCATTTAAATGATGTCGAAAAATTTATAGCTGTAAAATACTTGTAAGACATGATACGCATGAAACAAGCAAAACAAAAATTCCGGAAAAGACAGCTTAGCTCAGGGAAGAAAACCAATCCAGCCATATTAAACTTTTTATAACCCGATTACTATGTTTAAATCCATAATGAAATGAACAAGATTGTGATGCACAAACTAAAAGTTATTAAATTTGTTCTAATTCTGGCAAACGATAGAGTGGGGAGTTTGTTAGCAATTTTATTAGAAACAATACAGCCAAGAAACAGCTGGGTGATCCGAAAGTAACTCCCTATTCTAAAATAATTCTAGTTTATCATTGAAGTGTGATTTCACTATTAAATAAACATGAGAAAAAAATGTATTACATGTAGTTTAAAATTCATTATCTATTTATTTGATTTATTCATTCAAATGTAGATAAATTTATTTTAAATTATTATTCATTAAGCAATAATTATTATATTAATTTACAGAATATGAGTAAATTTATTTCAAATATAAATGAAGATTATTAAACAATAGAAAATAAGATCATAGATTTAATTGCTGCACATTAAGTAGCATACACGAAAAGAAATTGAGAACCTTATCAGCAAATCTGAATAAATTATAGTTATTTTAAAATAGGGAGTTACTTACGGATCACCCTGTACTTGGGCCGACATTTCGGATCACATCTGGTGCTATTATCAACGCTAAAAGCTTACGTTATGCTCGGTCTTAAGCCATGAGGCAAAAAAAAAGTGTTTTTAGCTGTATCTTGGCTGTATTGTTTGTAATTTAATTGTGTTAATTCAATTAACAAAATTTATCGTTGACAAGGCCCAGCAATACCGCGCGCAGGTTACAAATCCCAAGTTCAATTCAAGACTGGAGTCGATCGCATTTGTCACGAATACCCAGTGGCTCGAAGAGTGCAAGTCGAGCTTACTTTGCGGTCTCCCTCACTTACTGCTCAGTTTTCAAGTCAATAATAGCTGACAATGACCCTATTTTTTCGTCACCTTTCCAGCTGTTTTTGATGCTTTTCCTCACGCGATTGGGCTTTCATTTGTTGCACTTCTA
Source organism: Trididemnum miniatum (assembly GCA_964006365.1). Taxonomy (NCBI): domain Eukaryota; kingdom Metazoa; phylum Chordata; class Ascidiacea; order Aplousobranchia; family Didemnidae; genus Trididemnum; species Trididemnum miniatum. The sequence goes on from OZ023246.1 coordinate 8,041,039, forward strand.
TGGTATCCGGTTTGCGTCGTCGCATGTAAAGCTCATGATTGCCCATACACAGAGCTAAGATCCGTTTGTTAATTCGCAATCTCTCAACGAAGAAAACAAAGTCCTGAAAAATCGTATCAGAACAAAATTTGTTTTTAAAATCGACCAAAGTCTTCCCACAAACGCAAAAAGCCAGTAGTTAGCAGCAACAGTGCACCTGGCAAGAAAGATTTTACACGAAGAAACTTTTTTACTTGATTGCATGATTACTGAACTGATGAGATCTAAAAAACAGAATAATTCCATTGCTTGCAGTAAAAGCCATTTCATGTAAACTATTGGCGGTTTAGTCCAAGATATTTAGGCATAATACGACAATCAACACCTATTTTTTATAAAAATTAAAAAAGTAAAAAGTAGTGAAATAATATCACACGCACTCAATGTCCTGTAATTATCTGGGTTCAGCACATAGTAAAGAGACTCAAAATTGTCACGTTGCAATGAAATTTGTATGTCCGCAACTAGAATAAGTAACGTCAACAGTACCAAGACTGATTTACCAAAGCCAGCAGTTGAGGCCTACACTTATGATAGGTGATATGACTTTGCACTGGAGCATCCCAAAATGGTTTTTCCAAAACTTCCTAAAACCCCCAGAAAAAAATTGACTAACTGATGTAGTAATGCCCAGGACGAATAGCTGCAGCATTAGCACAATTTCAAACAAATTTGATACGCTGCCTTTTCAATGAGCCATAATAACGTCATTACCGGGGATTTTTTGTCAATTGGTTTGATGACAAATTTCTTGTCATTGAACGAAATATTTCGAATTTCACTCCATGGAAATCCAATTTTCGGAGTTAATCTGCAAAAAAAAATTGAGACTGCACAACTTAAATCAATAAATCACCCACGAATTCACAGACCTATCCGTTTGCTCGTATATGTTTAATCCTAATGCATCCACACCAAGCAAGAGATGGGTCCGCTTTTTATTTTGAATATCAAAGTAATTCACTCCGTACATTTCCAAATCCTGAAAATAAAATGAAATTTACCCTAAATGGGAATTAAACTAAATACTAACAAAATAAAAAAATACAGAATTTTCCCATCAGTATTTGATGTCTATAAGTTGCAACTATACAGTGATTGGTCTCAAAGCTCAACAAACAGCTTGGACTTATCACAGGCAAAGTTCTATTTGCACTCGTGATATGATGCAGCAGGAATGAATAGAAAGCAAATAAAAAGAGAATAATTATTTACGCTTTGATTATGTTTGAGCATGGCAATGCCACGACAGAAAAGTAATATAGATTATAGCACTAATTAAAAATAACTTCTTATTTCACAAATTGTTTTCATACCACACGTTATTTTGTTGTGGTTGCAATGCTAATTTTACAAAATGTTCATTCACTTAAAATTTTTTAACACCCTAATTCAAGTTATAATAAACAAAAATCAATCAAAGTACTAGATCAATTAATAACCACGGGGAGCAAGTCGGTGACTGTTTGCGAAAGATTCTTCACCTGGGCAATTTTAAGATATTCAATCATAGCATCTTCTCTAGCCATGGACCCATGCTCAGCATGCCAGGTCTGGATTCGTTCTTCCCATTGCTCCTTTGACATTTTATGTTGTTCGTAAACTCTAAAACATGAAAAATAAGTAATTGCTAACTCAGATTGAAGTGAGGTAGCGAAAAAAACGCAAAAAAATTTGTTACTTCGTTGTCAATACAGTCGCAGTAGACTAAGCAATCCTGAAAAAGCAAAGAGCAAATTTTTAGCTTGATGTTGCTTTTCCTGGTTGTACAAGACACGTACCAACGAATACTTTCTGGATAAAATAATTGTTCATTTTTCTCTGCCTGGCACATTCTTAACAGAGAGCAAATAGGTAGAGCAAAACCCCGTAGACTACGACCAAATTTACAGAAGTAAGTTTAGATATTGATTCTATGAACAGCGTTACCATCGCATTTTCAGAAGAACATTTTCTGGATGCACAGGTTTGAAGAGTAAACCGTATTGCAAAACAAAATCAACATTTTTCCATCAAATTTTTTCTTTTGTAAACAACTTAGTTTCAAGCCACATTCACAACAATATATTCCATGAAACCGCTTAAACAGCCAAGCAAAAAAAATTGGCACTTGCCTTTGTGGAAGCAAACGATCATTGTTCAAGTAGCCCTTATTGTGTCTGCTTTCTTGAAAGACACCGTACTTAGCTTGCACGGCATATGAAGCAAGCAAGACCGACGTCTCAGGAGGGCAATATATTTCATCTGATAATATTCCATCCTTGACTTGCAAGAAAAACAATCTCTACAAAACAAATAAATTGAAAACTGCACAACAGAAACCTACAAAAACAGGGCTCCCAGCCAAAAATGGTGAAAAAGCCGAAAAAAGTGGGTGTCTGTCAACATGGTTTATGACGTCAGCAATCTTACAATTGTGAGGTTAATTTCACTGCAGCATGATGACTCTTTTACAATACAGCAGATATGTCAATTTTCTTACTCCTATAAAAATGCATGCATAGGAGAGAAGAGTCAAGTATCTAACGCAAAAAATCCCGGCAGATGGCACGCGAGGGGAGGGGGTAGGTGCTTTCAGAAAAAAAGCATTTTTGGAATAATATCGGTAGGTGCCGATTTGAAGTGTACAATGCCAGAAATCCGGCAAAATCTGGAACTCTGGGAGCCCTGCAAAAAATGCACTTACAAAAATTCATAACAAATCTTTAAACTGTTAAAAAGTTTATTAAGAAAAAAAGAGAATTTCAATGCTGGCATAACTTAAAAAAGTGTCACTTGAGCTGAATGAAAACTGGGAAATTCAATATAAAATTGTAGTGAATCACAGATTTTATTACAGTAATTACCTTGCAGATTTTATTACAGCAACTACCTGAGTTATCTCTTGAATCAACTCTTCAGCAACATCTTCTGGATAAAATTTAGCTCGAAACTTAAACTGCAATGGACTCTCTTTTCTAACATCTTGTTGCTGGACCTGCATTCAGAACGTAATAAAATAACATCTTTTTGCAAAATACAACATGATAAGCCAAAGTAAAATTAATGTTGAGGTAAGTAAAATAGTGGACAATTAGAAAACTACAAGCAATACTAAACAAAAAAACACATAGTATAAGAAGAGTAGGTTCAAAACAGACATGCAATATGATAGCCTAACCAAAATATCATTTATTCTCTTCTATTATGTAGCCATGTCAAGCTTATTTTTGATTTATTTTATTTAGTCGCATATTTATCCTCCTATCACGAGAAAGCGATCAATGCGCTATACGAGCTCGATTAGGAGTTGCCAGCCATCTGTCTACCACGACTCGGAATCAAACCCGAGTCTACAGCTCAAGAGACAGACGCTCCATACCACTCGGCCATCTGAACTGCAAGCACCACAGAAATTAGCCATATTTTTCCTAGAACATACGATAATGAAAGCTACACAACAATTAACACAAAAAGGCAATAATTAATGTACAATTTACCTTTTTATTTAGCTTCAACCATGTTGTGTAACCCTTGGTGTCAACATACTGAAGACCAAAGAACCAAATTTCTCTTAATCCAATAGTTTTTACAACCTGCATAAGAAGTCATCACAATGTAAGTATCACTATGCATAACTACATTTACAATAGTGGTTTGCAGTTCTAACACACAGATTATTTTACTTTTAAAGTAAGAAAGTGAAACGTTCTTAACATATACCGGTATGCAGCTAAAAGAGGATCAATAGCATGTTAAGTTCATGTAGATATAAATACTCAAATCTCCAGAAACAAGAGCTTAATAAACATACCACAACAGAAGTTTTTACCCGTATAGTTTGCCTTACTTGATCAAATAACTGCTTGCCGGTTGTGCTTGGTTGGATTGCAAACTCCAATTCAGCATCCATGGTAGTGACTCGAACATTAATCTAAAGTAAAACCATCAAAACAGCGTTTTAAGTCACAGCACACAAAAACAGGGTTAAGGTTACTGCTCAATTTGTTCACTAGTCTTGCACAATTATTCAAATTATGAATGAACAGAGCAGTACCACAATACACGGAAGAATTTGAATACAACACTATCAGTAAGTTCAGGCCAATTTAAAAAACAAACACCATGATAACCAAAGAATATTTTTTAAAACGACAAAGTGGAAATTGAACTATGTCAAAAAAGATGATGCTAAAATCTGAAACAAAACCTTGCACTGCTGCATTTAAGTTATCTAAGAACACTGCTACCAAGGCAGTGTCTATTTTGCCGTTAACAGCAAAATACTGATTGGCTAGCACAGACATGGGCAAACTATGACCAGCAGGCCAAATCTGGCCCGCCGGTTCTTTTATTCTGGCCCACCGGCATTTACACAAACTTAAACTCCCATCGTGAATTGAGCAGAAGACCTTTTTTTCCTTTAAAGATCATGGATGGCGGTGATTTTCAAAAAATAAACCTCAACGGTACAAAATTGAAATAAAAAACGAGGTGAAAACCTTTTATTTTGGAGATCACATTTGTACGTGGACTGTGATTTCCAAAAAAAAGGTCTTCACCTTGTTTTTCAATCAGAGTGCGGCCCGCGGCATCAACAGTTTTTCCAAATCTGGCCCTTCATGTAAAAAGCTTGTCCACCCCTGGGCTAGTATCTACACGCATGACTGTTGATTGGTTAGGTCTATAGCCGTGACTGGTTTTAATGGGAAGCTGAAGTGCGAAGATATTTTTTTATTAAAGGTATTAAGAAACACGACAAATTCAAAAATGACATTAAAAGTTTATAAATGTTTTCAGTTAATGAGAAATCGGCGCTTAATATTAAATATGATTTCTCATAAGTGTACGTTTTACGAAACCTCTTTGTCTGACCAAAGGTTGAACATCGCGGCTGTAACTTTTTCACGCATCAATGTGCAAAACGTACACTTATAAGAAATCATATCAAATTTTAAACGCCAATTTTTCGTTAACTAAAAGCATTTAAACACTTTTAATGTCATTTTTGAATTTGACGTGTTTTGCAATACCTTTCGTAAAAAAATATTTTTGTACTTCAGTTCCCCTTTAAAAAACTTAGCCAATCACTAATTTGTTGTTAATTGCAAAATAGACACTCCCTTACTGATATGTACCAAACGGCTAAAACCAACCGTAGCAGTAACTATGAATAGAATGTAGGCTACCATTGCCGATAGCAATCACACACACAAGTAGTCTGTCTGATACTAGTAGTTGCACATTAAAGTCATGACACATATTAAATTTTCAAAAAAGAATATATATTACAAAGATATCTGGGATATATCCAGTATCTGGCAAGATTTACGCAGTATGATACCGGTAGATCTTTCCACGAAAAAAGAAACAAAAATATGCACTTACAGCTTTCGGCATGTTGCTTGATCAGCATGAAACACCAGTATGATACTTAAAGAATAGTTTGCACTGCTTTGTACTTAACTCAAAAACAAAACCCACAAATCTAAATTAGTAGAACCGGTAGTCAGTGTTCCCTCTAGGATTTCGACTAGTGCGAATTTGCCCAAATGATAAATTCATTGAAATTTTTGCATAAAGATTTCACTACTTTGTGGAACCCTTTTACAAATTTTTTGCATTAAATTTGCTTTTCCAAGATACAAGCTACAGTCTTCCATTAAAATATTCAAGTTTTTTGTTTACGTTCTTCAGTTTTGCATTTTAAAATACTAATTTCTGGTTCAAAGTCATTAAAATTTGCCCAAAAATTTCGCATTTTTCTCAAATTTTTTACTCTAGAGGGAACACTGCCGGTAGTCTATATAGACTAACAATAAGTAATTACGATACTAGCACTAGCGCTTTTACATCACAAGTTAATAATCAGGTTCCAATTTAGTACCGGTACTGAGTGGGCTAGCTTATCAAAATGTGAGCTACCAGTATATACATGCATATGGTAACACTTCAGGAATATAATACCGGTACAGGGTAATTTTGAAATTAGACAGGCCCTGGGCCTAATGATAGGCCTACTCAGTATTTGTTGATAATGGCACATGGTACCACTCTACTAACTAGGCATATTTATGTCCAAGCTAGGTTGTTGTTTTTTCGGTCATTGACCGAAATTTTTTGGCAATGATCAAAATTTTTTAGGTCTTTTTGGTGACAATGACTGAAAAAAACTTGAATTTTTGAAAAAATGTTGCAGACAAAGGCTGCATACTGTAGTTTCCATAACCAGGGTGGAAATCACTAGGCCTAACAAAGTACATGACTGATGAGACCTAGAAACTTGACTTAAATATTATTGAGTTGACAGAAAAAAATTGGGCAAATTTAGTGGCAGCTAAAATCGCTCAAATGACAGAAACAAAACTTTGAAAAAAAAAAGTTACAAAGTCTGCTATAGACTGATAGACACTGCATGGACAAGGTCCACCCTACTGACCCTAGTTTAAGAATGAAGCTGTGAACTGGTGAAAGTACTGGTAGGTTGGCATTGTTCTATTTCCAGTTTCACCGCCACTTAGGCCAGGAGTCCGCAAATACTGGGTTGCGACCCAAATTTGGGTCACGACACCTATGACTTTGAGTAGCAAAAGTTTTAAATGCAGAATGTAGGTCTACATAATTATTTTGACGTGATGAAATTTTTTGCTTCACTTCTTTTTTCAGTTATTTTTTTGAACTTCTTAGTTTCAAAACTTTTTGACTTTACAGTATGATATAAAAATTTTAAACAGTGTGAATCTTTTGAGTCATGAGTTTTAAAAATTGATTTCTCATGTAACAAGTGTCAATTGGTGCGAATGATAATTGGGCGCTGCATGTAGAATTTCAACGTCTTTATTACTAGTCACTACTAGTGAGTCTCAGCTTTCTTTGAACTGTTTTATTGGCATCTGTGGGAGGATGCAAGTGCATTGTGGCTTTTGGGTTAGTAGCCAGATGAAGCAGGAATAAATGGTGTAAGTCACCTAAACAGAAAAATGTTTGGCCAAATTAAAATTGGTTTAATAGCTAGGCTGTTACTCATTTATTTATTTATTGAATTACAACTCAATGGTGATAGGTTAACACCCAGGCACACTGACATGCGAGGAAAAAACGAAAAAAAGCAGCAAGCAATTAACAGAAAAATAAAATCAGTAAACAAGTGAAGCAATAGTGTGTAAATCATAACTTTTCAATTTGGTCTTAAAGATAGACAGATTAGAAGCGGAAACTACAACATCAGGAAGCCGATTCCAAGTACTAACTATACGATTAAAGTAAAATTGACGAAATTGGTCACGACTGGCATTATGAAAAAGTGACTGAACTGTAAAATCGTGTCAACGCAAATTATAATCACAAGTTTGAAACACAAAATAATCAGAAAAATTCAGATCACACAAATTATGACTTATCTTGTACATAAGAATCAGGTCGAATTCAAGTCTACGGTACCCCAGAGATTTAATTCCAAGTTTAGTTAGGCGATCCACATAAGAATTGAAAGGCAGGTTGCAACGAATAAAAACATTACGAGTAAAACGTTTTTGGACAGATTCAATGAGCTTGATGTCTTTTTTCAGATATGGACTCCAAACTGAAGAATTGTATTCAAGCTTAGGCCTAATATAATTATGTAACCTAGATTTTCAATAAAGTCCAAATGTTTTTAGTAGAAAAAGCGCGCAGAACTATATAACTAAGATGTGAAGCAACAGAATGAATGTGATTAATATGAGAAGACCATTTCAGATTATCGGTAACCAACACACCAAGATCTGTAGCTTTAGAAGTAGTTTGCACAGGCAGTTCAATTTTGCAAATTTGATTGTAAAAAAAAGCTAAATTCATTATAAGTTCTTTGAGCAGAATCATAACGATGAAGTAGCAATTAACTTTTTTGTTTCATATAAAGTGCATTTTGACAGCAACATAACAAGAACTAACTTACATCAAAAAGTATTAGTACGGTCACTAGGCAGTATAGTGGCAACTTACTGCTTACGTACTGTATATATAGTGATAAGCCTTCCATAAAATTTAGAAATATTTGGCATAAGCAACATTTTGTTGATCTCGGACTTGAACTCAACCTATATTTCTTGGACTTGAACATAAAACTTTATATTAACCAATTCTATTTGCCGGTATTTAATATTTAGGTCATCACAAACAAATGTTGAAAAACTGCCAACAAACACTTCCAAAAAATAACAAAAAGAAACGCACGGCGACCTAACCTTCTTCATAGTCTAGACGAAGAACAGAGAAGATTTTATGACTGAATATCATAGGAAAGTTTGGATTGGACAGTGGATTTTGCACAGTTTACGTGTTTTAACTTGCCAAGTCGGAACCATTCACATTCACCAACAGCTCAGATGGCCAAGTAGTAAGAGCGTCTGTCTCTTGAGCTGTAGACTCGGATTTGATTCAGAGTCGGGTCAAACCAATGACTCTAAAATTGGTACTTACTGCTTCCCTGCTTGACGCTCAGCAGTAATGGGACAGTGTGGAAAACAAGCCGGCAAGTTTACTTGTTGTGCCGCTGGGAAAGGCACTTAGCAGGATTCCCCCATCTTGGTGTGGTAGACAGATGGCTGGCAACTCCTAAGCGAGCTCGTAGGGTATAGCGCTTTCACCGCTTTCTCGTGATAGGAGGATAAATATGCAACTAACTAACTAACTCTATTTTGGATCGTCTCCCGCATCAAACCGCGAATTTGCTTAGCTTATTGTGTTCTAAACTCAAAGCTCATACGCTTCTGGTACTTCTCACTAGAAGAATAGATGCAACGGTTCATTCTTTACCACTAACCACTGCGCAAACTTTCTCCTGTTGGTGAAAATTGCTGAGGCTGATGAGCAGGGTTGCCAGATTATTTTTACTTCAAGTAGCCAAAAAGTAGCCAATTCCATTTAAAAGTAGCCCAAAATTTTTAGTAACCACGAAGTTCAGAAAAACAACACAATTTTTAGTAACATTTAACATTTTTGCAAATCATGCAGAAAAATTGTAAGCCAAGCTTTTTAAAAGGCATTAAAATGTTCTTAGTCTTGTTATTTGTCTTGAAAACAAAAATTCAAGCTAAGTTAATTAATTCTAGTTCAGCCACGTGACTACAATTTGGCTCAAAAAATCTTGAAATGTTGAATTTTTTTCTTGCAGCTGCCGCTCTCACAGCTGCTTTATGCTCAGATGTACTTGCATGCTTTAATAGATCTGATTTGTGAGCTTTTAAATCAACTTTACACATTGTATGTACAATGTGCTTTTTTCCTTTCTTTTTTGCTATCCAGTTTTTAAAATGTGGTCGTGGATGCCTAGTCCAAATTGCATTATATTATTTGTAATACCGGGCCCATTTTCCCATTAAAATAACAATAAACGGCACTATAACAAGATGAGTAAGGCCTAGCACGATTTGTAGAAAGCAGCACAGAACTGACTGACTATGGATTAGCCACAAGCGTAGCCAGGATTTTGCAATGGGAGAGGTCAAGAATGACGTCACATTTGACCTTAAGCTGTATACAGCAGCGGATCCAAAAAGTTTTGGTGGGGGGATGTAATGTTGATTGTTGAATTAGGTTGAATGTTAACAAAACGCAAAGGCGTTTAGACACGGAAACGAGCGTAAATAAACCAGTTAAAAATGTTTCATGTCAGGGGCCTATTCAACATTTTTTCAGAAAGAGGGCACCAATTTTCGTCACCTTTTCAAGCGTGGTTTTTTCGGCAAAGTTAATTTTAAGCAACTAAGTACCAAAAACGACTCCAGGAGGGTCCAATAGCGTGCTCCCCAGGAAAATTTTTGAAAATTTGCATACTGTAATGGCCATTTTAGTGCTTTTTAAACAACTTTTAAGGAAAGGTTGTCATATTTTTGACCCCTAACTTTGAATGCTTCACCAATGATGCATTTTGTTCGCTGAGTTTCGATTATGCGTGCTTAAGGCGACTATGGCATATTGTTACGAAGAAGTTCGAAATTATGGAAAAATTTTATTCATCCAAAACATTGTTGAAAATGGCTGGTGAGGAGGGGATGCATACGCAGCATAGGCCTATGCCACATTCCCCCTGGATCCGCCACTGGTTGTATAATAACAAAAGTTGGCCTCAAATTTAAGAGAGATGTTTTAAACTAAAAATACCGATGGCAGTTAAGGCGCGATTGTTGTAAGGAAGTCAAAGGAATGATTTCTTGTGGAACTGATAAAACGATATTCAAATGTTAGCGATTTAGTTCTTTTTTGAGCTGTATAGATCATTTTTGTTTGAAACCGTTTAGCATTTTTTCTGCGGAAGGTCTGAGGGGCCGAAGGCAGTTACGTGTACAGTAGCGACACTGTCCTGTTCATAAAATTGCGTTACTGCTTATAAGTATAACCGCAAAAAACAAAATTCAGGAAACAACGCTACGTAATTTTTGTTATTATGACCATTACAAAACCAGATTATCAACGACGAAGTATCTAGGACTTCAAAATGGCTCAGGTACCTTGTAGCACTTCGAAATATATATCAGAAAAAGAAGTACTGTATGACGTCATTTGAGGCTCAATGGGGAGTTGTAACCCCCAACCCCGTGGCTACGCCACTGGGAGTAACAATGAGAAACTGATCAAAGCAAAAGGATGTGTAACTGGGTGCCGGTAGCCTATGCAGCACATTGTTTACTCATGTAAGTTAAAAATAAAACAGCAGTTTTAGTATTAATCTAGTCTAAGTTTAACCTGTTAAATACAAAATATCATCTTAAACCAAAAGTATTGTACTGCACACTGGTTTAAAAGTATTATTAAACCAAAAGTATTATAAACTATTTAGTTTAAATTGTGTTTTTCTTTAATTTGCTCTAATCAACTACTGCCACAGCTTAAACAAAAAAACAACAAAAGATTCACTATTAAACTAATTTTCCAATTTGCTACCCATAAAAAAAGGTTTCGTACTGTAGGCTATTACAACAGACTGAAAAGCACCTGTCATTATTACGGTATAACTAACTATCGTCTACCGGTGCACTTTAATGCCGTATAACAACCAAGAATCATTTCTAATCATCTAATGCGCTGGCAAGAGAAGGCTGATTGGCTCAAAACCCTCACGTGACCTCAGCAGCTTGCAAAAAAGCATCCAATTATCCCGTCCCATCGTCACCTAATACCGAACTAGTGGTACGAACACCTCATACGCAGATGCAGTGTTGCAAAATCAAACACTTCTCTTACCATTCATCGCAGTTTTCTTTTAAAAACATTTTTTTTAAAGTAACCAATAATTAAAAAATCGCCAAAACTTGCTCGCAAGTAGCCCAAAGAGTCGCAAGTCGCCAATCTAAAATTTCAGTCGCCAATCATGATTAAAAGTAGCCCAATTGGCGATAAGTAGCCCAATCTGGCAACTCTGCTGACGGGTCCTACTAAATACCGCAAAGAACGACAAAGAACAACAACGGACTTTAAATTAATTACTAAACACTGCAAAGAACGACAAAGGACTTGGAATCAAAATCTCGAACATAACGAGAAACGACAAAGGACTTTAAATTAATTAGTTAATTACTAAACACCGCAAAGAACGACAAAGGACTTGGAATCATAATCTCGAACGCTAAATTAATTACTAAACACCGCAAAGAACGACAAAGGACTTGGAATCATAGTCTCGAACATAACAAGGAACGACAAAGAACTTTAAATTAATTACTAAACACCGCAAAGAACGACAAAGGACTTGGAATCATGATCTTGAACATAACAAAGAACGACAAAGGACTTTAAATGACACTAATTTTACTATACACCTCAAAGAACTTTTAAATCAATTAGGCTAGTGATTGGGGTCGGGGGGGTTGGGGTGGGGGTTGGAGTGGGGTCGGAGGGAATGGAGTTGGGTTCAACTTCAAAGGGGTTCAAATCAGGGGTTAAGGTCGGGGAGGTCAGAAGAGTTAAAGGAAGGTTGGGGTCGAAGAGGTTGGGTGAGTCTGGGTCGAGGGTCGGGACTGGGGAGGCCGGTAGGTTGGGGTCGGGTTGTTGGGGTCAGAAATTGGGTTCGAGAGGTTGGGTTCAGGGAGGTTGTGGGAGTTGGGGTCGGGGGGATTGGGGTTAGCTAGGGAAATTGGGATCATGGGAGTTGGGGTCGGGGGGAGTTTGGGGTCAGGGAGTTGGGGGAGTTTGGATAGGGGATTGGGGTTAGGGAAGTTGGAATCGATGGAGTTGGGGTTAAGGAAGTTGGAATCGGGGGAGTTGGGGTCAAAGAAGTTGGAAATGTCATCAAACCCCTGATCCCGACTCTTTCGACCGCAAGTTCCCCCCGAACCCAACTCCCCTGATCCCAACTTCCCTAACCCCAATCCCTCCGACCCCAACTCCCCTGACCCCAACCCCAACTTCCCGAACCCAACCCCCGATTAATGTTGACTTAATCTAAAGACGTTGAGACCCGGAAACGGGCGTATGACACTATGACAGCCTACTCAAGAAATCGCTGCTACTCAAGTCGCAGACGCTTTCGATCCGCGCTGGCAAATAGCCACGCTCCCACTCATTGAAACTTCAATCAGCGCGGATCGAAATGTTGTTCAAACTCGCTCAAGTTTCTAAAATTGTAGAGGAAAAGCAAGAAGTTGATGCTTGAACAGACGTTTGGTGGTACAGAATCTGAAGATGGCTTGAAGTAGAAGATTCATTTTTCCCAAAGCTTTTCATCTGACACTCTTCAGGGGAAATCGTCAGAATGAAGAATAAGTGAACCGAACTGATTTAAAAAGGGAAAGAAAGAGCTCTGATTGGTTAGAAATAGAGAGCTGTGATTGGTTGGTTAGAAGTAGCCAATAGAAATCAGACAGAAGAGCTCTGATTGGCTAGGGAGTCAAAGGTTTAAGATAGTTTCAAAGAATAAACGAAATCTTTTTGTTTGCAGAGGATAGGTTTGAGATTTAAATAAAAGTAGCTTCTAGAGCGGAAAGATGAAAGAGAGAACGGCCTCGAGCAAGAATTGAAAATTTGTCGTCATTGTAATGAGAAGCACATATACAGGGTTATCAAGAAGGTGTTGACCAATAGCAGACTCATGAAATTGCCTAGGAGAATTGTTGGCTTTACACCGACGAGGAAGGCTTTTCCGGCTGGTTGAAATGGTGAATTTAGGGATGTGTTGTTTGATACGCTCTTGAAGACGTTGAGACGTGCGACCAACGTACCGACTATCACAGTGGCACACAAATAGGTAAACAAGATTGCTGCAATGATGGGAAGGCAACACGTCTTTTTTTTTCGTAGGTGGCAAGAGCTGTCGGGTTGTAAAAACAACACGTGGTTCGACGGCGAAGTTACAGCGTTTGACTGCAGAGCTGATTTGTTTTTCGAACCTCGTCGAAACGTTCCCCAGCCATGGGACATGCAGGTACACCGGGCACTTGTCTGCTGAGTGGATCAGTTTGGCATTGAGTTGCTTGAGCTTGCGTAGAAAAGTCGATGTGATTACGTCTTCGGGGTAGCCGTTACTGGACAAGATTGATCGAATTTTGTTTAATTCCGGCTCCAGCTTGCTTTTCGAGCAGATCATAAAAGCTCTGTGTACCAGAGTGGAGATCAGATTGGTTTTCCGCTTGGTGGGGCTAAAGGAATTCCAGCGCGGGTACTGGCCTGTAAAAGTCGGTTTCCTATACACTGAAGTTACAAAATCAGAGTTTTCCTTTCTACCAAGACGTCCAAAAAAGAAAGGGAAGAGTTAGATTGTTTTTGCTGGGTAAAGCTTAGGGAGAGGTGGAGAGAGTTAAGATGGGTAAAGAAGTTGTAGCAGTCGTCTTCATTGTTGAAGGCAGCAAAAGTGTCATCAACGTAGCGGAAATACGCTAACGGTTTGTTGGTGTTGCTAAATAACTTCAATTCAAGTTGATGCCTAAATCTTTTTTCGCGTTTCTCTCTTGCCGCTAGGCTAATGATTTTCTGAATTCCCATAATAGTCGTTACTTTCTTCAACTATCATGTTTAGCCTAAACATTCCTACTTAACAAGCTTCTATTGCTTACTTCGTTTTTAGACCTTAACTAGAGTTAGCTGAGACCTTGGGCTCTGCCCAAATGGCCAGTGGCGAAGCACCAGCAATGAGCTATGGCAAAATATGAAATATTGCATAGAAGTTACATGCGTTTTTGGTAGTCACTAGTCAGCAACAAAATGATGTGATCACTGCAACTGCGTCGATTGACACCTTTTAACGTGCGAGTTTCGTAAAACAGTGAAGCAAAGAAGCTCTGCAAACCTTATCTCTACTGACCACATTGAGTGGCTGAGTGTCACTTCATTTAAAGTCGACATAATAAAAAGGACTGATGACCCAAAGCGTTCACGAACAGATGCAGCGAAAATCAGACCCTGAAAGATATCAATCTGACAAACACGTCTGTGATGGCTCACGTTCAAGAATTTCTGTGGCATAGCCACGGGTGTGGAAGCGGTATATTTGCAAACAGCTTCCGCTTCCGCACCTATTGCTTCCGCTTCCGGCACTTCCGCTTCCAAGCAAATTCACCGAAATTTTGCGAGTAAAATACGACCAGAGCGTTGGTTATAGCTGATAGCGTAAACCATAGCTTTTTTTCCAACTCACTGAAAGCTTATGGTCAAACTTTAGCAAGCGTTTTTTTAAAGATAACTTGCAAAAAGCAAACAAAGGTGTAAAGCAGGGGTGTGCAACCTTTTTCACTGGGGGGCCACTTTCGAAAATTTTAACAACGTCGAGGGCCAGTCACCGTCAAATATGTATAAAATTATAAAATGCTAAACACAACCCGAGTATTATAGATGGTACAAATAGCTAAATAAATCGATTTAAAAAAAACAATTTTTTTGTCCTGCCATCGTCGAGGGCCACATTGACTGGCCTGGAGGGCCGGATTGTGGCCCGCGGGCCGTGGGTTGCACACCCCTGGTGTAAAGGAATGATTGAGTCACAATATTGCGTCACAATCCTGGGAGTCTTTTACTGCAACTTTGCTACGAAACTTAACAGTCAGTAGCCTACTTACCCTATCCACTGGCAGTTCATTTATCATAAAGCTAGTTTGCAAAGCCTCAAGCGGAAAAGTTGAATTATCTCAACTCTGCCGCTTGAGGCTTCAGACGCAGAAAATTACCGCTAACAAGTTCAGCTTAGGCCTTAAGCTTTCTGAGTGACATACCTGGATCCATGCGCGAATTTATGGGGGGGCGGAGGACCGGGCCCCTCGCGAAATTTCCAAAATTTTCATAAATTTTTACTAGTTAGCAAATGTCATAATCAGTATCAAAATCTGAAATGCTTTAAATTAAGATTTAGGAAGGTCGTTTGAGTAGCAGCGTTTTCTGTGATCAAAGTCCTTTCTTATTAACGGCTAGGCTGCTATTGTTGCTTGTTAGGCCTACATCATAATCCATATGAAAGCCAAAAATAAATTCATGATGAAAAGGTTTCTTGGACTGCCTATTCGGTGAATCAGTATTGCGGAAAAGCATAATACAGATAAAGAGTTTGCTTATATTAGTTGTAAAGTCAAGGCCATCGCCAAGGGGGGCCTGGCCCCCCCAATCGACATGCTTGGTCCCCTCAAGTAACAAGCTTACTCTTTTGAAGACAGTGGCTGTTGTGCTTAATTTCAAACTTTGGCCCCCCCTAATAAACGCTTGCCCCCCTCAAGTCGACTGCTCTGCCGCCGGCTCTGTGTAAGGTATTGAAGTAGCCTACTGATATATGCCATTGTGCTTTGGAAATCTACGAACTGTAGTTCAGCTCAGGAACGTCCTCGTAATACCACACTACAAGCCGAGTGTTTAGAGCCGACAAGCCCCATTTCTGCCAATTAGGATCCTATCTTATTTTCTTTAACTAGCATGCGTTAACCAAAAGAGGGCATTTACCCCCTTCCTCGAGCGAAAATTAGTCCTAGATATAAAAACAAACTAATGAAATTGAACTGTTGACATGGACTACACTTGCTGTCAACAACCAACACCAACAGTCAACACCCATCACTTCCTTGACGACTGCAGAAAAAAGAACCTTTTTGTTTTTAAAACGAACCGACTTTTTTTCGTGCGGAGCTTGCCGCAATTGCTATCATGTATTTTTGTTTTGTTCAACTTTGTAATTTAATCTCGAGAAACTTTCATTACGATGCGATGCAACAACACCGGAAGTCCAACTTTTCTGATGTGTTTTGCTTGAACTGCATTTTTGTCATTGACGCTACTGTGAAGCACTTAATAAGTAGGAGTTTCCTTCAAAGCGGTGTATCTGCAGTGACTATGGCTGCACACAAACATTTTTTTATAAAATTGAATCAAATCTTCATTATACTCGTTTCATTACACTCGCTGTAGTACCAAGCGCGGTAACGAGTGGCGGGGCCCGACCTCGCGGCTTATGGCGCCTGTGCAACGCAGGTCCGAAGAAACGTTGCAGCGGTGGCGAGCAGGGGCGCCGAGAGAAATTTCGGGCCCCGGGGCAAAAATTTCGTTTGGGCCCTTTGGTCAGTGGTGCCACGAAATCGCGTGATGAGCAAAAAAAGGTCATAGCGTCCGCAAATGTTTGAATTTCGGCCCAAAATCAAGTGATGAGCAAAAAAAGGTCATAGCGTCCGCAGATGTTCAAATTTCGGCTCAACATCTAGTGATGAGCAAAATAAGGTCATAGCGTCCGCAGATGTTTGAATTTCGGCCCGAAATAAAAAAAAACATCATCGCGTCCGCAGGCCGTAGTCTGAGCTGATGAATTTTGCATTCTAAACCTGATAATTCTGAACCCCCGGGCCCTGTGTACAGTGACCCCTTTCTGCCCCCCTCTCGGCGGGCCTGGTGGCGAGCCGTTGGCTATAGTGCGTCCGATTCGACCGGCCTGGGAATTGAATCCCAAATCTTCCGCATTGATAGCGACATCTTTAACATTACGCTATAACCGGCCGGTTTGTTGAAAATTTATTGAATTGATCCTGCCGTAAGTGCTAAAAATAAAATAAAAATACTGCCAAGAAGACCAGACTAACAAAAGATTTGAAAAGGCCCAGGGGCGGAACGGGGAGAGGGGGCAAGCAAAATTGTTTTTACGCACCGTAACTGTCTCAGGAGCGGAAGTGATCCGTTTTTCAGACATCCCGATTATGTGTGAAAAAATATGTGATGATATCGACGCTGTGATATGGGTGAAAAATGCTTTGACAATATCGACGCTGTTTTTGACCATAATCGCATGATCCGGGATTCTTCTCTCGCGCAATTCATTTTAGCTTAAAAATGTTTCGGTAGGAAGGGCAGTGTTTTTTCATGCTCCACTATCTTCACTTTTCAAGGTAGTTATGGGAGAAACTGCCCCCTTCAAAATGAGAGCATATTAAATATTTATATCAAGGTTTATATGCGTTTACATCAATGCTGGTTTTTGAAAAAAATTTTTGAAGGGAAGCAAACAGCTGTTTTACTCCCCTGGCTACACCCTGTTTGTGACGCTGCGAAAGCTGGTCTACTTTAGTCGGTTAACCTTCCTATGGCTGAAAAATGAGGTCAACCAAAATTTTTTCAGTAAATTTTTACCACTGCTTAACAGCTTGAGTTTCTATGAAACCTTTTCTCATCCCGGCCTTTTCTCCCCTTAAATGAAGCGCAAAACATCAAGCAAAAGTGTGAATGAAATATATCTTGGTTGTTTTCTTGGTTATGGCATTATATAGCTTTATCATGGTCAACTGCAATTGCGTAATAACTTAAATTAAAAACATTACAATCCGATGAACTTTAATACCTCTGAACTACCCTAATTGTCGTATCCTTGCGCCATCCCAATGTGACGTCTCTGAAACTCCCTCCATTGAAAAATCCTGCGTACGCCACTGCTAGATAGCCTATTTAATCATAGACTTTTTCCTTAAGCTCCCTAAAAAGGCCTTAACAAATTAAATTTTCTGGGACCCCCCCGAAAAAAACTGTTTAATCCGCGCCTGCCTGGATCTTGCCGCTTTCCGCTAACATTACGGTTTTCCGCTAACGCTGCGCTAACGCCGTCAGTGTGAACCGGGCTTTACTCCCTTCATTAGGAAAATGTTGATACACAGCACTCAAGGGCATGGCAAGAAATTTTTAAGGAGGGGGGAACATATACTTTCCATATTGTTTTCAAGGATTTTTTTTCAGCAGAACTAATTTGAAGCTGATTGAGAAACAAGAAAGGCTCTAGATAGGTTCGGGTGCATGCTACCCCGGAAATTTTTGAAAATTGACATGCTCTAATGGCTATTTTAGTGCTTTTTGAATAATTTTTAGCCAAATTTTGTTTAAATTTTTTGACCCTAATTCTGAGAGCTTTGCCAAATAGGATGCATTTTGTACGCACATTTTCGATTATGCGAGCTTATGGCGTAAGGCTTATTGCTACCGAAGAGGCTCGAAATTATGGAAAAATGTATGCATGAAAAACATTTTCGAAAATGACCGGGATGAGGATGCATACCCCTCATCCTACCCCCCTGGATCCGCCCCAGGCCATAAGCTACAAAAACCATCAAAAGAGTATGGCATATTTTAGTCACTTGGCACTTAGTTTTGTTATTTTTTACTAAAAGGCAGAATCAAAAGGAGAGGACTGGAAAGGGGAGGACAATGCTTCCCCTAAATACGCTTGTGACAGCACTCTATCTATTTCGTGACATGATTATAATTGGAAAAAAGTAAGCTATTGCTTTTAACGCATTAATAAATTAGTTGCTTTATTTTAAACTTTAGAAAAAGCTGAAAGAAAAAGCGATTCTACGTTAGTACTATCTGAAAACCAAGCAAGGAGTAATGGCCTCTGGTGAGATCTGGCATCCACGCAAATCTAGCATTGTAATCAATGTCTAATAAATTGAATAAAACATAAGAACTAATAAGTTATTCACAGTATGCTTTTTGAATGATGCGTACCCCCAGCAAGATTCAAAGTCTTAATCTGTCACGGCACTGGAACCTATATAGTTTTTTTTTTTTTTGGTCATTTGTCGATCATTGAGCGAATATTTTTGGCAATGACCGAATTTTTTTTCGGTCGCAATGACCAAAAGAAATTTGCAATTATTACAGTATATAACAATTGCTCTTTTCTTCTGGTGATAATAATAGCTATTATACAGACTGGTAATGACGTAACGTGTTTTTAATACGTTGCTCAGTTCCCAAAATAACTAATTATTTGTTTGTACCATTTGTTTCGAGAATGTGCTATTAGTATTTGGAGAAAGGGTTAATGTTGCGAGAATGTGCTATTGCCCCCTTTCGCCCCCCTTTAGCTCTTCGCTCCCTGGTGTTTTTTTTTTCGCCCACAAGGGGGCGATATCGTCCATTTCGAGAAACACTAATTGAGGTTAAAACTATTCGCTTGCTTGGTCCGAACAATAATCTCCTAAAGTGAGTTTCAATGAAACTGAAAAGCCAAGAAAATACCGAAACTTCACAAATATTCCCAATTTTTATGTATTTAATGGCAAAATTATGTTACGTTGGCCGATATTGAAGTTCATCAAAACAAAGAAATTGTGTGCAAATTACCGCAAAATAGCTTTAACTATTCCTTAGCTAAGGGGTGTATTCAGGGGGGCGTGGGTGTTGCCCCCCTTGCAAACAAATGAAAAAAACTTTCGTGGTGTGAAGGTGATATACGTATAAAGGACAATCTGAGGGCGAGATGACCTTTTTTTGCTCTTCACTTGACTTTGGGCCGGAAAATTGAACATCTGTGGACGTGATGACCTTTTTTTCTGCTCTTCACTTGACTTTGCGTGGAAAACGGACGGCTTCAAATTGCGGCACCCCTCCTTTCAAATTCCTGCGCGCGCCCCTGCTTAGCTTGAAGGCATTACAAACACGCGGAAAAAGACCCTGGACATTTTGAAAAAGACTCTGGGCATTTGCCCCCCAAAAAGGCCCAGTTACGCCACTGATTTAGACTACTGCAAGTTAGGCTAAAACGCCAGTTTTTCAGCAGTAGCTGTTCGCCTTTCCAAAAAATTTCACTTCCTAACTTTCTTTGGCAAATATTTCATTGTTGTACAATAGTGACGTAATAACAAATTGTCAACCAATTAGCTTGTTTGCGAAACATGATTTTGAGTTGTACTTTACAACTTACCGAGACTGAGGGTGGTTCCACTGTTTTAGACTAGCAGTGGCGTACGCAGGATTTTTCAATGGGAGGGGTTTCAGGAACGTCACATCGTGATGACGTAAAAAAACTACGTCATCACGATGTGACATCACTGGCAGTAATGAATGAAGAGGAGCCGATGTAAGTCTATATATATGAAATATAGCAGGGTAAATGGTAGGCCTTGAAGACTTACTAAAGAAACGCTGTAAAAACCAATTCTACGACTAGTTTCGCGGTTTGACCGCTCATCAGGTAGACTCAGGTTTTGAACCCAGGACCTTGTGATTGAGAGCGTTACCTCTCCAACCACTCGGCCACCGAGCTCACAGCGTTTTCAATGCAATTTTCAGCTACACATACTCAAGCCCCTGCAACTGCAGGCTTAGCATTGAGCAGTTAGCATGTATCGGCAATGGCAGGCTTCCTGCGAACAAAAATTTTTACACTGAACCATTGCCATTCCAATTTCGGCACAACTTTGTTTTTTGAAAATTAAATATTCCCTTTTGAAATTGTAAAACGCTTTTCTCTATTTTCATCGTATAGACGATTTATATTTTAATGTTTATTCTTACTCACACTGTGGTCTTCAGCTGAAGGAAATTGCATCAACCAAGCGTGCACTTGATGGAGCTTCTCTCCAGATTTCAACGCATTTTTGATACATTTTTCTATTAGCTTCTTGGGTTTTTTTGCTTTCCTTATCCTGTGTTAAAGCTGAAATAAACATATACTTCAAAAGTGTTAAACGATAAGAGATAAACTTGCATTAGGTGAACGCACCTGAAAGAAGAGGAATTTCATCACTTCTAGAACCGTCAATGTTGCTTTACAGTTCATTTTTTTTTTGGTGGGTTGAACATGCAATCTTTGCTTTTGGAAGTGATGATCTTCTAAATTCTGTCATAAAAAACACTTAAAACCCGCAAGCAACCACAAGACCACCGAATCTTTCCTGCTATAACATCTACCAGTCTTTCCTATTTCAACTTTCTGATTCTGGAACAATGGAAATACAGTTAAAGAAATGAATCAAAAATACAAAACTACATGATGTTTGACGCATTACTTTGTTAACAACGCAGACACGTCGCTGATCTTGAGTGGCTCAGGTTGCGTTACTTTCAAAATTTTATTTAGCCCTAGTGAAAGCCTGCGACCAGCTGAAACGCTTGCTTGCTTGCCACTTTTATTTGCTGTCACACCAAGACTTTCTATACAAATTCCCTTCTTACTCTGTGTTTAAAATTAATCGATCCTTTTTGCAGTTTTTCCGGAGTAGTAGTTGATAAACTGATTGGTATTAATCAGCCTTTCTTGCACCATTTACAGGAATTTACTTATCGAAGAAACGGGAAAGCAAAACGACAACACTACCTGCTTGACATAAGTTTTTCGTCTGTCGTTGAAACGTTTATGTCTGTCTTCACCATGTTGGCATTCTCGCACAATCTGCTTCTTGATCATATATGGCATACCATCGGTCCAGTAAATTCTACTTTGTTCTTTAA
The DNA here is from genome assembly GCA_964006365.1 of Trididemnum miniatum. Lineage (NCBI taxonomy): Eukaryota > Metazoa > Chordata > Ascidiacea > Aplousobranchia > Didemnidae > Trididemnum > Trididemnum miniatum. The sequence continues at coordinate 8,062,714 of OZ023246.1, forward strand.
TCACAAAGTAACTGGTGAGTTGGTGTAATGATAACGAAATTAAGAGATTTATACTTACCGAATACTTTCGTTCTAAGAATACTATATTTGTCATGGACGACACCTCAAATTTTTGCAACTTTTCCGCGGCCTCTTCATACGTACTTGCCCACTAAATGCATTGCAAGATTGCCACATTAATTTTTGTTGAAATGTGGTAGCTTAATTTATACAGGTCGGCCTGCTGGCTGGAAACATGTATCGGATGATCTCATGTTTGTGTGAGACTTTGGTCTAAAGCGCCGTTTCACGAACAATGGGCAGTAGTTCAGCTGCAAATCTTGAGGCCGTTTTAGATTGCCACCTGCTGTCTGATCGGTGACCAACAGATTCCTGTGGATAGTATAATTCTGTGCATAGTTTTTGCTCAGTGAAATTTGTGGCGGAGCCATCAACTAAATTTACGTTAAACGGTTTTTCCGCCACATTCAATGCCGAGAGTGTGAGCAATATGCATGATACTTTACTGCTCCTGGCAATCAAATACGGTGTATTAAACTAAACCAATTTTCCTGTGTTACTTTTCGAGTATACAACTTTTGTAAAATAAGAAAGCTAAGTAATTTAAAATAGTCACCTGAGTTGAGCCCATTTTTTCGTTTGCAAATACGCTTTTTTCCTCAGGCATGGCTAGTGATTCTGGGTTAATCTGGGTTAAAGTTACACAAAATTATAGTCAGCATCACTACCAAAGTGTTCGCTAGTTTAAACGGCATGGACAACTTGAAGTTACCTCGTCTCTTGGTTCTTGGGAGGGGATATTTACGGGGAATGTGATACAATATCCAGTGGTTGCTTGAATGTAGCCATCATTTGAGTATATGATCGATCGTATATCTTTGCTTGCAGAGGCTTTTAGATGTACCGACTCTACTTTCGAAATCTATTTTCTTATGTACAGTAACTATTTAAATTGTGTAATAAAACGTAGGGAAATATCAAAATTTCAAAACTTTGCTTGCAACAGAGGTTTCAAAACAAAAAATAGTTGAAATCAGCTATGAAATGCAAATCTTTGAATAAGATTAATATAGCAATCGCGATATTTACGCATTCTTCTCGAAAATAAGGAAGTAAAAATGGGCGTAGTAGTTAAAGCGAAATATTGATTGTAAAAAGCAAGCATAACAAACTTTGTGTTGAGGAAATAACTGCACTTTTGCCCGGGAAATCGTCAAACTATCTTTGCGCTTTGGGATTCTTGACTGCTTCAGTAACATTCTGCAAATTAAGATAATGCATGCTGCAAGCAAAATGATACAAATTAGCGTGCTGAAGCACTGGCCCGCTAGCAGTATTTTTTGTCCTTAAAAAATGCAATTTGCGGCCCGCACGAGTTTCACTGCATTGATGTAGTTAATATAAAAAATACTAAATACATAAGGAAATGTTGAAGCGTCTAAGCAATTTTTCTAATGTTTTGTGGTGAATTGCAGTCTTAGGCGCAGCCATAGCTAATGGGCAATTATTACAGAAGATGATACTTCACCAATTTATTGATTTTACGATGCTCTTTTTTTGCAAGTGTCAACGTATTTTTATGAGCGATGATTTTCCTTACCGTAGGTATTCTTTCCGGTACATGAAAAAGGTTTTTGGCTTGAGCACTCGTACTCAAATATAGCTGTATTGGCTTCTTCCTCTGTATTGAACCACTGCAGTAAAACAGGTAAATGATTAATTATTCCGTTGTTGATGTAGTTGCTTGATTGATAGGTAAACTTCGGTTTTAACCTGTTGTCTATAGGAAATTGTGGGTATGGGTGAAACGAACTCAGGTTGGCGCAGTAGTTTCCGATGTTTTAATTTTTTGCTTTTCGCTGCTTCACTGCTGTATAGCAAAAAAAATGCTCATTCACCTTCCTCATGGTCATTGCGTCCTGCTAAATGACGTCATCATTAGAGTTTCGCAATTGTCGCCTTTACACCATCATTTGATTTCGGCTTTACCTACTCGACACAGACGACACTGGACAGTGCAATACTGTGACATTTCGCTTTGGGGACTAGTCGGTGTGTGAAACTTGCGATATGTGCGAGCAGACATAATCAGGTAATGAATATGCTCTGCACAATGCACATGCTAAGAGTTCCTACTTTCTACTACATGAAGGTAAAGTTTTTACAAACTGTGAACAGATTAAAAAGTGGGTTCGGCTATAAGTTTAAAAAAATTAAATCAATTTGTCAGAAATTATGTGTTAATAGCAGCAAATAAATTTCTTTTTGATAAACAAGTTCATACGAATGAGGTTGGGTCATATCGCAAAGGTCAACTGATAATAAAAGATTAAAATTCGCAAAAATCTGTCGATCATATTCTCATCTTGTAGAGTAGACGCTGTTTCTCCAGTACATAAGTACAGTTAATTGGTGGTCATGCGATTAAAAAAAAGTGATATTGTGCTCTTCCATGCTTATTACTTAGTAACCTTTTCTAAAATGTTAGCTGGTTGAGGTGCTGTCCTGATGGAGTGCTGTTTGTTTTCTAGGTGTTATCATGTTATTTCAAGCGGACATACCTTTTCAAAGAAACCTTTTTCCATCGTCCTTGAAAACCCTTTGCTGCAGAGATACGGAGTCTCTTGTTTGATATTTTATCCTAGTTTGCAGTTGCAACTCCAAATCTAAAGGTTTTTGACAATGAGTACTCGCCCATGGAATTCCATATTAATATAATCAAATTTTGATCATCTCACTAATGGCAACTTCCGTAAAGTGAGCTCTACAGATGTATGTTTGGATAAGCAAGAAGATGTTGTTATCATTGATTACAGTTTGTGGACTGCTGAAACATCGCAGCTCAAACCTAGTTATTAGCAAAGGAGTGGCTTCATTCTTCAACCTGATTAGTGTACATTCCTGGGTATGAGCAAACACTGCATCCATTTGTGAACTTGTTCTCTAACTGGTGTGGGTGAAGAATGGTAGAGGGTACCTAATCACAACTCCTGCAGGTAACTTGCATTGGGCAAGGTGTTAAACCTATTAGCTCCCTTTTCCAATTAGCGTGGGTTTCAAGCAAGGATCTTAATATCCACGCAATCTAGTTGCTGAATTGTTTACTGCAAGATGCTGCGTATTATAATTCATTTTTTGAGTTGGCTTTGATTACTGCCTTATTTTGGCAAGGGTAGTTACAACTCGAAGATTTAGCTGTCACTTTTTCTTCATCTCTGACACTGCAGTAGGTCTACACTCTTCTGCGTTTTGAATGTTTTGTGCTTGTAACTACATACGCTTAAAAGCTAATGTCTTGGAATTGGATATAAGCTTATAACAAACGTTGTAAAATATGCTGTAGGTGGCTGAAACCTGCGCAGTTAAGCTTTACACGATTCAAATGCAATGGATTGTTGGAGTTTAAAACAACTGAATTTTTAACACTGAACGGGGCCTTCCTAGTTCGAATTTTACCAAGGCACCCCTGGTTACGTTATGCTTTTAAATCAAATTCTGTCCCCTTTAACCAAAATTCCGCAGCCATTTGCTTGCATACGCTGCGACTAAAGTTTTAATGACAAAAAACAGCTAAAACTGCAGTACCTTTTTGATTAAGCCTACGCTGCCTCAACCATTGCGCTACGTCTGTGAAGTAATGCTAATGCCTCTGTAGTGTAGACTCTTAATCTGTGACGTCACAAGTGGAGCTAGGAATTTGCGTCTTGCTAGTTAATGTAACGAAATGATGGATCGTTTGTGTAGATCAGGGCTTCCCAAACTAGGGGTCGCGACCCCGCGAGGGGTCGCGTAACAAACTTCAGGGGGCGCAGGGAGTATACAAATTTTAAGCAAAGTATTGCGTATTATGTATAGTATGCTGTTGAGCTTTTTAAACTGGTGTAATTGCGCAAACATCCTTCTTAACTTAGCTGTAGAATGTAGATTCTGGCCTATCTCTAGGCTAGTACGAAATAGTGAGGCAGCAGATGAGTGCTGTAGTTTTATGTATAAATTGTTTTGCTTCGTCACATCGGTATCACGTGACGCGGCTGAACGCATCTTTTTGTTTCATCGCTTCGGTTTGCAACGCCATGTAGAACACTGCTGGCGAGAGGCTAGCACCGGTAATTAAAAACTATTTTAAGCAATGGATAGCTGGTTAATCAATGTTAGCATTAAAGCCGAATATCCACCATTATCGGACTCGGCAGCAACCACACTCCGGCCGATTGTCTCGACGTATCTGTGCGAGTCTGCATGTTTAACGTTGACGGCAAAACATCGTTCCGGCATAAGCAACATTCAAACCATCTCGAGACCGGCATTAACAAATATTGAGCCGCAGCGGGATTTGGTTTGTAGGCGAAAGCAATCGCACCCATCACATTACATAAATGTGTTTGCTTTTTTGTTTTTGGTTTTAATAAGCTACGTAAGTGTAAACTAGTAGGCATTGCAGACATCAACAGCTCAGGCGGCCGAGAGGTAAGAGCGTACGCCACGGTAACTGCAGCCTTGGGTTTTATTCCGAGTTGGGTCAAACCAATGACTTTAAAATTGGTATTCACAGCTTCCCTGCTTGACGCTCAGCATTAAAGCGACAGTGTGGAGAGCAAGCGGGCGAGTTTACTTGTTGTGCCGTTGGGAAAGGCACTTAGCGGGGTTCCCTCATCTTCGTGTGATAGACAGATGGCTGGCAACTCCTAAGTGAGCTCGTAAAGTGCATTGATCGCTTTCTGGTGATAGGAGGATAAATATGCTACAAAAATGAAAAATCAATAAATAAATAAATAATTGAGCAGCGGTAGCTTATTTTTAGTTTTCGTCTTCCAATAATTATCACAAATGCATATTTTGCAAATGCATATTTCTCATTTTAACCGTGAAGGGTCGCGAATAATTTCAAAAGATTAAAAAGGGTCGCGAGCAAAAAAGTTTGGGAAGTCCTGGTGTAGATAACATTATGTAGTAACAAAAGCAAATTTTCAATAAAAAATTCCGGAACAAAGTGGCAAACTAGGCGGGACACTAGGACAAAGGCCTACAAACCAGACTGTCCCGGCGAAAACGGGACGTATGGCCAATTGGCCACCCTGCACTTACAGTATTACTATCACATATTAGAAGCTAAAAATCAAAACAACAGGGTGGATGAATTGCAAACTTAATTGAAGCGCTCGCTACAACAAATGCTATAAAATTTTAATAGATATGCACACTCGGGTAAATTTCCGTTAATTTTTTTATAGCTACAGGGAGCCACAACAGAAGGATCAAAGAGCCGCAGGTTGCCGACCCCAAGCGTGAGGCAAGTGAAGGCTAGAATTTTTTCGAAAATTCTGACAAGGCCTAACGGCTACACTGCGGATGGGTTATAAAATCAGTTGATTCGGATAAATTTCCAAGCTTTGTTCCACTTCAGACCTTGACCTTGGTTTCTCCAGGAGCGGATCCACAAAATTTTGGTGGTGGGGGATGAAATTTTGAATTAGGTTAAATGTTAATTAAATACAAAGACGTTAGACGAAATAAGACTTTTGAAAAATGTTTTCATGTCTGCGGTGTATTCGGAAAATTTTTCAGGGAGGGGGCACCCTATTTCGACATATTTTCAAGCGAAGTTGTTTTTCAGCGAAATTATTTTGAAGCATGTTGAAAATAAAGGCTCTAGGGGGGTCCGGGGGCATGCTTTCCCGGAATTTTTTTAAAAATTTACATGCTGTATTGGCCATTTTAGTACTTTTTGAGCAATTATTAGGCAAATTTTGTTAAAATTTTTTGCCCCTAACTCTGAATGTTTCACCAAATATGATGCATTTTGTTCGTAGGCCTACATTTTCGGTTATGAATGCGTAAGGCTTATATTGTTATCGAAAAGGTTCGAAATTATGGACAAGTTGTAGTCATCAAAAACATGTTTGAAAATGGCTGGTGGGGGGATGCTTCCCTCACATCCGCCTCTGGTTTCCTCCGTTAAACCAATAATTTCCTACGAAAACCATGCTGCCTATTGCGTAAATTGCTAAATTTCAGACTTAGCTGAACTACTATTAACTCTAGCCACGCTGAATGCTGCCTAGCAGCGTTCAAAGCAGTAGCCTAGTTCTTACGTGCGTATTGTGACTTGTTCAATTTTTATTGATTTAGTTACCGCTCATCATTTCTCGTATTGACTAGTTTTCCCTCTTTCATTTAATCCAGTTATGAGCCTCCTCTTCTTTCTGTACTGTATCTTTTATTCATTTAACCTATACAGTATACCTATAAATCAGTAGTTCGACAGAAATGGAATGCATCCGCAACTTAGAAATGAAACTTCAACAACAACAAAAAAGGCTCAACATAGAATTGTAAAATACACAAACTTAGCCCCCAGAATGGGAATTGCAATATTACATCACTCAAATTATCAGTGCGAAGTTACGAACAGTGTCAGAAGAACTGAACATACCATGGCGTGAAGGAAGCATATAATAGTCATCGCAATAGGCCTACACCAGAGATGGAACCGGTCAGGATTTTCTCGACCGACCGGTAAAATTCAAAATCTACGCCGGTTGATCGATCACTGACCGGCCCGGTCGACCGTTTTTTTTACTGAAGGTTTATGTTCAGTGTTCAATAAATCTAATGACAAACTGTAGTTCACACCAACTTTGTCACTAGATGTATTGGACGCGTAAAATTTCATCTAATAAAAAGACTATTTGAATGAAAGTAAACGGAAAACAAACTTTTGTTTTCAGAAGGTGTGTTTTGCTAATGCCGTTTTTCGTAAACTATTTAAAGAACACATATCGGTACGTATATTTCGGTTGGTGTTTGGGTATATTTTAGTTGCAAGAAAAGATAATTTGACCGGCGGTCGAAGAATCTCGATCCCACCGGTGACCCGACCGGTTTCCATCTCTGGCCTGCACTAGAGGTAAAACAATAAAAGACAGAACCATGTCAATACCCAGTTAAAATAACCAAGCAAACCCCAGTAATGGCACGTTTAAACTTTTCAACATTAACTGTTCCTACAAAAATATCTCGGGGAAGGTTAATTTCATATCCTATAAGTCCGATAAAAATAATTGTAGCCTATCTTTCAAAGTTATTAGCGGGATAACTAATACTTTGCAATTGTAAGCAATGGTGATTACGTTTCGGTTTGTTATCAATTGTCAAAAACTCAGCAAAATTTAAATCAACAGCACCACACAACAGTTAAAACAAAAGCACTAGGCCTAAATCAAATTTGAATCTGTTTTTCAAAGAATCCAATATAGCAAGGGCGAGTCTGTTACCATAACTTTCATTTGATTTGTCTTGAAAACATCGACAAGAAAACACGTTTCGTAAATTTACGTTGAAGGTTTCGTTAAATTTATCTTGTTATTTTTTTTTGTTTCCTTATCGTTTATTCGTAAAATTTAAAGTTACTATTCAGTTTTCCCGGGTACTGCTTGACTCGAAGACCGTTGTTATGGTCTTTCGCAGATTGCAGCCTCCTTTGACGTCTGATGTCGATTTTTTTTGAACATTGATGTGTGTGTTTATGCTTTTGCATATGTTTCATTGCGCATTTTGACCTCAACAATAAAGCATTTTGATTCTGTAACTTGTCGCAATTGAAAAAGGCAATTAATGCTTTCCCACTTATTTTCTCTCGCACCCCAATTTGATTAATGAATAATAACATCGTTTCTCCTGTCCTTTGTATTATTTCTACAGACGATAATTTTGCGTGTCTGCATCTATTTCGTAGCTAAGCACTAAATGCATTGATAGATCTATGCGGTAGCTTACCATGCTCAGGTTACAAATACAAGCCCTTCGTGACGGGTTCGATACCAATGACTTAAAGATTCGTAGGCCTATTCACATCTCCTCTGTTTTGACGTTTACCATTAAAGGCACAGTAGGCCTGTGAAGCAAGTCGGCAAGTTCGCTTGTGCCGTTGCGAAAGGCACTTAACGGGATTACCCCGTGATAGTAGACCGAGATCGCGTAGCGCTCCGTCGCTTCCTCGTGATAGGACAAAAACGCAAATAAATCGAGGAAATTACACCATAGGCCTGTTGTAACTTCTTACGTCCAAATGCATCGAAGTACCGTCCGGATGTAAATTAATATGTGCAGTAGGCCTGTAATCTCAAATTTAAGGGGAGTTAAGCCCGCCTGGCTTCGCCAGTGTGTAATACCCCCTTGCTGCCCCCAGGTTTTGTTAGTTTTCCCTTAATAAATGTGCAGCCAGTCAGTAGCCTACCAACAGCCGTCAGCGTTTGGCCCAGCGTCAACACCGAATCAACAGCTGTCTTCAAACAACTAGTGGTAGTTTATTTCATTTGACGACCAGGCTAACAAAAACAATGGTCGAAAAATAGGTAACAGCGACAAAACGATATACGTTGAAACATGCTTCAGCTAACAAAAAATTATCTAATAAAATACAAAGAAATGCATGATCGCTGCACCTGTAGCTATTCCTTTGTATACCTAGGCTGTCAGCGAGCGTCGGCTCTGTGCGTGTCCTACCACCGTCTTCTTTAACACTGCCCGGTACAAACCAACTTGTCTGTTAACAAAATATAATCCAAGTTGTAAACGCCGCTAACTTGATCGCGCACTACAAGAAAGAGAACGACCACGCTTGCGGCAGTTGCAGCTGGCAAAACTAAATAAACACAATCGTGACGTAACAAAACACAAATCTACCTAGAATTAGCAGTGCGACTGCTACACACCCTAACATTATCTCTTACGAGTGCTTGTATTTTTTGAAATAAACAAAATGTAATAGTAATATGAAAAAAACACACACGCATAACTAACAAAAAGGGGAAAATTTTTTTGCCAACAACTTTTTCGACTTAAAACTTCAACCTGTAACCCCAGACAGGAAGACTAACAGATGCTACACTTTGCCCAAGGGTGATCTGGGAGCAGCGACAGTTAAGAGATAGCTCCATTACGTCTCAAGGAACGAATCCCCGTCACCGATGTAGTTGTATGTCATTACCCGAGACAACTCTTGAGGTTGAGGACCTATTCTTTCATCTCCCCAAGTTGCTGCAAATGCGGTTCAGGAACCAGCACCTTTGTTGCTTAACCAGCTTCTGGAATCGCTGAGTAAGTAGCAAGGCAAACGTTATTGTGATGGTCTAGGCCTATAGTCGGCTGATACTGCGTGTTATTAAGCAAAAATAACGTAGTAACAAAAAATTATTGAATCAAAGAAAAGTGAGTGCAAATGATTTTTTCTCATAAATTTTGCTGTAGTTCATTCTGTAACAGAAAAATACATTAAAAGTAAAATGTATTTTTAAGTTTGAGCTTTCTTACTAAAATTGAAATAAAGTAACAAAAATTACGCTTGATTGAATTTCCAGAAACAAATGTTACGTTTCAGTGATTGTGGGAAATGACGTCAGGCCACGTGACCAATCTTACTCTACAGACCAGCAAACTTCGTCTATCATAGCCTCGACCACTCCCGAACCCCACCCTAACCACGGCTTAATTCAAACAAGCCCCAATCCTTTCATGTTTCAGATCTGATTAGGGATTAAGTTAGACTAATCTGTACAGCCCTACAGGTATCGGTTCCTGGGCCCCATGTCCACATGTCCAATTAAAGTGGGCCAAAAGCCCAAGGTCTTTCTGCAACATACCGGTACTGATAATCAAATTTTTTATTTCATAGTCTAGATTCATGACTAATCACTTTTCTCAATTACAGGTATCATATGACATCAAAAGTTTTATTATGAATCAGAAAGCCCTTGGACTTATCAGCTTATGGCCCACATTAATTGTACATATAGACAGGGTACCGTATATACCGGTACTGGTTAACTGTCTATCATAGTCCAGATAGTCTGCCTTTGTCACAATGGTTTTTTTTATGCATAGGGCTGTAGGACTGTTTAATTTTGTTGCAGTAGGCTAGGGTACCAGTAGTACTGGGCTATTGGCAAAAAGCTTAAAATGAATGATGATATTGAAGTTTACAGAGAAGTTCCAGATACTTTACAGCGACTTGTGAGGTGAGATGTGAATAACTATTTTTGCTAATGAAATTTTGTTTTAAGTTTAGACATAGATGGGCAAGTTAATGCAGAACGCTAGCTTTGTTAACCACTATTTTGTTAACACAGCTATGTACCTCCGTTAACATTAATTCGTTAAATTCAGCAAATATTAACAGAAATTAATTAAATTCGTTAAATCGTTAATTTTGACGTGAGACGACATTTTTTTTCTAAAAAACGCTTAAAAGTTTTTAATATCGATGCTTGCGTAAGCATTTAAGCAATTCTTCTGCTCGGTGCTCACAAGCAATATGTTTTGTTTTTTATCTCGCTTTTTGACCAGTTGACCTCCATGGTCATATTTTGCTAGTTTATCGATTATCGATGTCAAACTTAACCAACAATAAGAGAAATAAGCGTTTACAAAAATTTAACGGAAGTTATCAAGCACTAACAAAAGTTAATTTAGTCCGTTAATTTCAAAAATAAGGTTAATGAATTAACTAAACAATGAAAAAGTTAGCTTTGTTATTAACGAATTAATGATTAACGAAATTATGCCCATCTCTAAGTTTATTTGCTATATTGCTATACAGTCGCGCTCAAAAGTTTAAGACCACATACATAAAAGTTGTCTTTTGTTGAAACATAAAAAAATTCGGGATAATGTTGCGCCACATTAGCTTTTTATGTTCCATGAGCATTAAATGATGCTTGTGAAGCCTAAATCATAAGATTTTTTGCGCATTTCTGGTTTTGGAAGCAAAAAATTTTAAATTTTATTCAAATTTTAGTGCTGAAAACATGGGCAAAAACAGGGGATTATCAGTTGCAGAGAGGGCAAAAATTATTACTTTAAAAGAAGAGTGGTACTTAGGAAGACAAATTTCAAAAAAACTAAATCTTGGCAAAACAGAGATTCATCAAACAACTGTAAAATTTCGAAAGTTTGTTAGTTTTCAGGACTTGCAAAGGTCTGAAAGTCCCAGGGTTATCTCCCAAAGGAATGATCACCTGAAAAGAGGATGGTAGTGAGTTCACTAATCAGTTCAAGCAAGAATATTGAATCGACGTTGTAGCAACTGTACCTTTGAGCAACAAGGCTGACCCAATTTTCTTGGTTGAGCTGGTTAGTGAACTCACTACCATCCATTTTATCAGGTGGCCATTCCTTTGAGAGGTAACCCTGAGATTTGCAGGCCTGTGCAAGTCCTAAAAACCAACAAACTTTCGAAATTTTACAGTTGTTTGATGAATCTCTGTTTTGCCAAGTTTTAGTTTTTTTGAAATTTGTCTTCCTAAGTACCACTCTTCTTTTAAAGTAATAATTTTTGCCCTCTCTGCAACTGATAATCCCCTGTTTCTGTCCATATTTTCAGCATTAAAATTTGAGTAAAATCGAATACTTTTTGCTTCCAAAACCAGAAATGCGCAAAAAATCTTATGATTTAGGCTTCACAAGCATCATTTAATGCTCATGGAACATAAAAAGCTAATGTGGCGCAACATTATCCCGAATTTTTTTATGTTTCAACAAAAGACAACTTTTATCTGTGTGGTCTTAAACTTTTGAGCGCGACTGTACATTGAGCAGTTTTGTTTTATGGGATTTTAATTAATTAATATACCGGTATGCATTAGATAATTGATATCAGAATTTAGAAAATCATAATATAGGACATTACTAAATACCGCTATAGCACTAATAGCACTAATAGGACTAATAGCACTAATAGGACTAATAGCACTAATAGGACTAATAGCACTAATAGGACTAATAGCACTAATAGCACTAATAGGACTAATAGCACTAATAGGACTAATAGCACTAATAGCACTAAGAGCACTAATAGGACTAATAGCACTAATAGGACTAATAGCACTAATAGCACTAATAGGACTAATAGCACTAATAGCCGCATTATGGGACTAATAGCAGCAATATGCATTGGACTCATAGCACTAATAGGACTAATAGCACTAGTAGCCGCATTATGGGACTAATAGCAGCAATATGCATTGGACTAATAGCACTAATAGGACTAATAGCACTAATAGCCGCATTATGGGACTAATAGCAGCAATATGCATTGGACTAATAGCACTAATAGGACTAATAGCACTAATAGCCGCATTATGGGACTAATAGCAGCAATATGCATTGGACTAATAGCACTAATAGGACTAATAGCCGCATTATGGGACTAATAGCAGCAATATGCATTGGACTAATAGCACTAATAGCCGCATTATGGGACTAATAGCAGCAATATGCATTGGACTAATAGCACTAATAGGACTAATAGCACTAATAGCCGCATTATGGGACTAATAGCAGCAATATGCATTGGACTAATAGCACTAATAGGACTAATAGCACTAATAGCCGCATTATGGGACTAATAGCAGCAATATGCATTGGACTAATAGCACTAATAGCCGCATTATGGGACTAATAGCAGCAATATGCATTGGACTAATAGCACTAATAGCCGCATTATGGGACTAATAGCAGCAATATGCATTGGACTAATAGCACTAATAGGACTAATAGCACTAATAGCCGCATTATGGGACTAATAGCAGCAATATGCATTGGACTAATAGCACTAATAGGACTAATAGCACTAATAGCCGCATTGTGGGACTAATAGCAGCAATATGCTTTGGACTAATAGCACTAATAGGACTAATAGCACTAATAGCCGCATTATGGGACTAATAGCAGCAATATGCATTGGACTAATAGCACTAATAGCCGCATTATGGGACTAATAGCAGCAATATGCATTGGACTAATAGCACTAATAGCCGCATTATGGGACTAATAGCAGCAATATGCATTGGACTAATAGCACTAATAGGACTAATAGCACTAATAGCCGCATTATGGGACTAATAGCAGCAATATGCATTGGACTAATAGCACTAATAGCCGCATTATGGGACTAATAGCAGCAATATGCATTGGACTATTTTTGTTTGATGCAAAGAATTTATGCATATCAAGAACTTGTACAAAAGATTCATTTGAAAAAATACTACCCTAATAAATATAGTATATAAAAACAAAAAAGAATCACATTTCACTTTGACGCTCACTGCTGGTAAAATAACATTTGCAAAGTGTTCCCAGCATTGTCCACGAACTTATTACTTTTAAAAATATAAAAGTATTTTTTTCACTTTTTTATCCAATATTAAAGAAAAATATGTATATATATATATATATATATATCTAATCCCTGAATTACAAATGTCAATAACAGCAGATAATGGCGTTAATGCTTTTGTAACGTTTAAATTGCTGACCAAACCATTACACATTCAAATTTGGAATGAATTCTCTTGAACCTGAGCTGACAAGAATAAAAATTTTCGGCAAAGTTTTCCCTGGGTTTTAAGTATTTTGTTAAAGCTGCAGTACGCTTCTTTTGTGTATTTAGCATCATGACTTGTGAAGAAAGAAACAAGCACATCACTCCAGTAGTGTTTTAAAATGAAAATAGAACTTTAAACTATCAATAAACCTACTGGTCAACTAACCTAAACACACAACTCCATGCTCTCATCAAAAAAAGTCATCCCTTAATGTGGCCTAAAACTTTTTTACAGCAATAATTGGATTTAGCCTACTTATCTTTCACTATTATGCAATAAAATTTGGTGATGCAAAGCAGACAAAAAGTTCTTGATAATGTACGCCACAAACATCTTCAGCATTATGCATTCTATGGCTTTCGGGTAACTTTGGGGGAACAATCAATTTTAAAACTGTTTGCTTTTCATCTGTAAAAATAATGAAAGGTGTGAGCCGTATCCTTTTTGATAAAAACCTAAGTTGCAACTGCGCGCTTAATGTTACATACTATGAGACAAGAATGATAACTGCAGTTCCAAACGTAATTCTTAAATCAATAGTAAGAGAAATGGTTGCTGTTGCTTTACTGTAAAATCAGCTTTTTCATTAACTTAATTGAGTTTAACTGTGAAAGTAAAAATTGTTTAAAAATGAAACCAAAAGTGAAAACTTTACAGCACACATAAACTTTGTCAAGCATTGGGTGTAT